>MU827319.1:119200-312935 GCA_029204205.1 Desmophyllum pertusum
TGCATGTTACTGCTAAAAAACTGTCAAAAGAGCAAACACCGCCGTACAACAGGAGCACAAGGATAAGCAACAGAGAAGCTGTCTGCTACGTCGGTCCATGGCAAGCACTGTTTACAAAAACAGGGCTTTGATGCCGACAACTGCCTAGCACCATCCTATTGGTTGTAGCTGTTCAGCAATGTTCCAAGGAATTCCCCTTAAAAAAAAAACAGTTTTAAATAAACAATTTTAATCATCTATCAGTAGCAATAGAATGCAGGGTGGGGGTGGGGGGCGGGGGGTGGGGTGGGGGGGGAAGGTGGGGAGGTTATTATCAGAATACCATTTTTTGTGTTTCAAAAGTTTGGGAGATAGACTGCATTGATTATCAACACTAGGGGTTTTTTGCTACACAGACTTTCTTTAGGGCTCATCACACGCTTCCCTTCCATTGGAAGATGAGGCTGTGATGGCCCAATCTATCTTAACAGAAAGTGGCTCGCTCCGGCAGACGTTTCTCGCGCAGGAGGCTATAGTAATCCTGCTACCAGAAGAATTCTAAATGGAAAGTAAACAAAATAATTAACACTCACTGTAATGAAAGAAGTATAGAGTATGCCAGGATAACATGACCATAGGTAGAAAGACAATATACACAAGCACACTAATAACACAGCCATGTCGACTCCAGTCATACTCATAAAGATTCAGAATGGCGTACATACATACACAGCCTAGCAGACGCAACTCCATAGATTATAACCAACCCATGAACTCTTGCCAGACTGAAAGGAAAGCAAACATAATGACACTAAAAACAATATATTTTTATAATAACATTTTAAAATTACAGAATATAATATTGTATCAGTGATTATGAGACAGTGGGGGCGTTATGATGCAGCGCCATTGTCCACCGCTGATTTATTTAAAATCAGTTGGCTTTATCAGACTGGTCGAACTGTATAATATGGGGGGGGGGGGGGGGTGGGGTTTAAAATCAGGTTGGCGCTATCAGGATGGTCGACTTGTTATATAACTGGGGGGTGGGGGGGGGGGGGGGGCTATAAACTATCAACAGATTGGCTTATACCAGAATTTTTCCTGTGGCAAATTTAAAACTTCTCTACATGTAACTTATCTCTCACCAACAACAGGCATCCACCAAATGCTAAACAAAACACCAGTGGGCCGGCAAGATCTGTGTCATCCATAATGTTAGCTTCTGTGTGTTGCAACGCATTTAAAACAGACAGCGTCTACAACAAGAGACAAACACAAGTTTTGATAATCAGTGGAAGTCAAGCAATTCAGCCGATGTACAATAATGTACAAGGTTAGTGCCTACAATCGCTTAAATTGTCAGAGGCGCAAATTTGTTAAGTATGAGAAATTTATTATTGGTCTGTATGCGTGAGATGGAAGTTTTAGAGCCGCAGGTGTGAGACTCCGATCATGCATAATGGACAAGAGTTGACAGGTACATGTATCACCATTTGGGGCTTGTCAGCATGATGTGACTATAGTGCTCACAAATTGTTTCAACATGAGACTAGAAGGGATTTAATAATTATTGTTTACTTTTATTAAGTTAATAAATTAATTAATTGATAGTTTAATTAATTAATTAATTAATAGTTAATTAATAAAAATATTCCTCAACAACCTTCTATCAAGAGCTTTGCAATCCACCTCTGTAAACAAACAACTAACCTTTTGCCATATGTGTTCAAAATTGATTCCTAGCTCTGTGAAAAGAAGAAGTGATGTCACTGTATTTCACTTTTCATGGTTGCTTATAAAATAAATTGTATTTTGATTTCAGTTTTGACAGGTGTGATTTATGTTATTGCTTCCACCCAATTGAAAGCTTACTAAATACTAAATGAGCCCATAAAGCTTAACTTAAATTATTGTAAGATTTTTTAGTTGTTACGTTTTAGATAAGCTTACTAATAAGCATATATGACAGAATATAAAGAGCTTCATTAGAAAACGGAAGGGTCAAATAACAATAAAAAACTAAATTGGTCTTATCCTACTCAAAACAAAAACTCGAAAGTAGTACAGAAATTAAACGTTTTTCCTTGGTAACGCCATGAATGTGGAAGCATATTAAATTTCTGTCACTGTATGCCATGCCACGTCGTTACCTTCCAAAAGGGGAGGTTCGTCTTCAAAACTTGTATAGTCCTCGCTTGTCTGTCGCGGTCTCATGGATCCTTCTATTCCATAGCCTCCACTACTGCCCGATCTCAGCGTTGTCGGACCTGAAGCACCGTAATCATAGGATAAATTGCCACCATATTCGTATGAAGATGAGCTGTCGTAAAAGCCTTGTGCATTTGGTGCTGAAGGATATCCATACGACGGCACTTGTTGTTGTGCTGTTTGTCCGTAATCTGGGTACTGTTGATTGTAATTGTATCCGCCATATGGCTGTTCCTTCTGTTCACCATAACTGTAGCCACTTTCGAAAAATCTTGATCAATAGAAACGCTGCTATCCGCGTTGAAGTTCGACATTTTTTTGCGACTGGATCTTGTTGTTGTCTGGGACGGCTTGGTGACCACGCGGACAGGTTACAGGCCTGGCTACTCGGCGATAGGAACAAGTGTGCAAAACAGAAAGTTCCTTCCGCGACAGGTCGAGGCCTTCTTCTTTTCTTTCTTTTCACCGTTTAATAGAGTTGGGATGAGAGATTAACAAGGAAAAACGGGATAACATGGATCACAATCGCCTATCGTCAGATATTTCTGAGAATTCGCCGAGCGACGATAGACTTCAAAACGTTTTAGGAAGTTTCGATGACGAAGAATCGCCGATCGTCGAGGGAAGCAATTTTCGCTTTTCGCGAATTGCCAGGAACGATGTATTTCTCGAAGAACCCGAGGCTGCTGCTCTGGCGCAATACGACGACTTTAACACCATCGATTGGTACGTGATCGACAAAGAGAACGAAAACGGTTTCGTGAAATGAGACGGATGAAGCGAGGAACTTTCTGGGAGCGAGTCAGACAAGCGAATGATGCATGGGCCGGTGGTTGATCGTCTTTCTTGTCGGTCTAGCCGCCGGGTTATGTGCTGGGATTATAGACATTGGAACAACCTGGATGACAGATTTAAAAGTTGGCGTATGCCCTGAAAATCTCTTGTTTAATCAAGAGACTTGCTGCTGTCAGACAATACAAGTTTTGAAGAAGTTGGCTGCCATCAATGGAAGTCCTGGGCGCAGATATTGACCGGGTCTGATACAGGAGCTGTAGCATATATCATTGACTACTTACTCTACATTATTATATCTCTGATGTTTGGTTTGCTCGCTGTTACGCTTGTTCGATGGTTTGCACCATACGCTTGTGGTAGTGGGATTCCTGAGGTGAGCTGTCATGGTCAACTATATAAACCCAAATGAATAATATTATTGATTAGTGTCAAACAATACTTGGACTAATTTAGTACAATACAGTCGTCAAACGAGCAATCTCTACAATAGGGTGCTTATAATCGGAAGAAGTTCTATCTTTCTTTAAAATTCGGCGGCGGCAGGGGGGGGGGGTACTTCAGATTTAAACTGACAGGGAGGTGCAAATGGGGCATCAATAAGACCTAAAAAAATCCCAAGGGCTTGAAGGAAAACCCCCAAAAATCCCCTGAACCAAAACTTCCCCCTCCCCCCAAAAAATCCCATTTTTGTGAATACCCAAAAAATCCCTACTAAAATCAAACTACCCAAAAAAATCTTGCCCAAAAAGTCCACAAATCATAAACTTAAACCCCCAAAAATCCTTTGCACTCTCCTCGTCACATTGGAAGGATTTTGCAGTTGAGATGAGATTTGGGAGGGGGGAAGGGAGGGGCTATTATCAGAATTTTATGGTATGTCATCGCTTTGGAATTTTTTCAGGTTAAATCTTAGACAACTCTCAACATGTGAAGAAAGATATCTGTTTAATGTGCGTCCCGAAAAATATCCATACCCACCCCATGGAAAGTCATTGGCAATTCTGAGTGGGAGGGGGGTCTCAAAAGTCAAAATTTTGAAAGAAAGTATGAAGCTAAACCGGAAATTCCTGGGGGGATTCAAACCAAAAAAGCTTCCGTTGGGGAGGTATTGATATTCAAAGGAACCACACAACAATATTATTGTGTTTTCTTTTCTTTGGTTTGTAGATCAAGACAATTCTAAGTGGTTTCATTATTCGTGTTACCTTGGTCGCTGGACACTGATCATCAAGTCACTGTCAGATGATGCTTCTGTGTCGCTGGTCTAAGCTTAGGAAAGAGGGTTCCTCTTGTACATGTGGCAAGTTGCTGTGGAAATTTCTTCTCATATGTGTTCGCCAAATATCACAAGAATGAGCCAGAAAAGAGAGGTGTGTCCTGGCTACTCTTTTCATTTGCCCACCTACTTCAAAAGTTAGTTACAGTGAAGATGACGCTACCGTTGCCACTTGACAAAGTTTTTGATTAATTTTTGACATCTTTTTGACAGCTTTTGATGGGTTCCGTTTTGTGGCGCCACATTTGAACTAGACTAGAAACTAAAACCATTCAAATTTCTGATTCCGCCATCCAACACTCCTTGGATTTTGATTGGTCAGTCAAACGGAACCCATCCGAAAGGGCCGAAAGTCGTCAAAAGTTGTCAAAAAGATAATCAAAAGCCTTGTCGAGTGGCAATGGCAACGTCATCTTCACTGTAAAGTTAAAAAGGTCTGGCTACAAGCCAAGACAGTGGCTTACCAGTCTGGCGCTAAACTCCAGTTTCCTTAGCATGAAATGACTATGAGTATCGCTACTTTCCCTGGATGGGATGCTAGTCCATAGCAGATAACCCCTCAGCATTTTGTCATGTTTACCTAACATTTCGCTGGTACCCATTTATACTCCTGGGTGAGGAAGCACTGTGAGAGTAAACACAACCATGGCCGGTGGCTCAAACCCGGACTCCAGAGTCCCAATGCCACTTACCAAATGTTAGGCCAACATAATAGTGTTTGTGTTGTTTGTAGGTGTTGTCGGCAGCTGCTGCAGCAGGTTGTGTCAGTGGGCATTTGGTGCTCCCATTGGTGGTGTCCTGTTTAGTTTGGAAGAGGTGGGTATTATTCTTCATCATAGTCATACATGTACAAGTGATACAGTCCTACATGTAAAACTATTTGGGGAGGGTGGGGAGGGTGTGACATGTCAGGACTTTCATAATTTGCACTAATTTTGCCCTTTATGTTATTAACAAGTAATTTTATCGTTTCCTCATAAAATTAGGATTAATATCACTTGTGTTTTCGCTACGCCACTCGGGCAATTTCTGCAAATTTCTGAAAACATGCATGATATTGATCCTTAATTTTACTCAGCCTATGTGATTCACCTAGATACAAAGAAAAATGTACCTTTTTCTTCACTAAGCTCACTGGGAGTTTCAAGCAACTGTATGGCCAAATGCTTGTTGACTTGATTGTGCACTTTGATCAAAGCCCTGCTTTCTTGATCAGTTTTTAAAAATGAATAGATGTTGCTTAGTTTTTGTGTCTGCCCTGTTTATGATGGCAGCAGCTATAGATCCACGCAGCAAATCACCTCACAACTCCAAAATTGTGACACAGTTTTAATGCAACATCTACATGTACTGTAGTCTTCTTTGGCAGCCGTTATTTGTATTGTTACACAAACACTTCTCCCCAGTAACCTGGGGAGAATGTGTTGCACGACAACCCTAAATAACGCTGCGAAGGAGACTACATGTACTGGGGCATGTTATTGATTGCGAGTTTTATTTCATGTTAAAAAAATTTACTCTTGATTTTTGTTTCTCTGCATCAGGTCAGCTATTACTTCCATGAAGACACTATGGAGGTCTTTTTTTCTGTGCAATGATCGCTGCCTTTACACTGAAGTACATGAATCCATTTGAACTGGCCGTCTAGTTATGTTTTATGTAGAATACGACAACCCATGGAAACTGTTTGAACTTGTGCCGTTTATTCTCTTGGGTGCTCTTGGGGGTGAGTCTTCTTCAAAAGTAAAAGTAGGGTCCGCAGTGCGTGCATGTGTGTGTCGAGGAAATGTATTTACTGTTAGTAGTTTTGTTACATGGGCCAAGAGGTCCAAGTTTAAGCCTGTTCATGGGCCTTGTGTTATGTTTCTTGCCACTTACTTTGTAGTTGCTTTGTGCTATGGAAACCAACATTTATTGGCCCATCAGTAAAACTGGGGGTATGGAGGAACGGGGGAAGGGGGGAACAGGGGAAGGGGGGAACGAGGGGAAGGGGGGAAGGGGGGAACAGGGGTCTGAACTTCCTGTGCATTTTATTCTCGGTTCCTGCCACCTTGGGAATGCACTTCACTCCCTCTCTTCTCCCACCTCCCATAGACTGCCCACCTGCCTTTACCCCTGGGTTGCCATTCTCCCTACCCCCCCCCCCCCCCCCCCCCCCACTAAAGTGTACCTTACTCACTTCAAGTACACGACCACATCAGCTATGCTGCTTTAATCCTATCGTGTATAAATAAATGCTTTTATTATTATTATTAAGTTGCCTTCCCTTGTTCTAGGGACTGGTTGGTGCATTTTTTCATCAAAGCTAATCTGTGGTATTGTAAACTCAGGAAATCTTCAAAATTGGGAAAATATCCAATTACAGAGGTTTGTCAGAATTCTAAAGAATTATATTGAAATTAATGTATTATTTAAATAAATAAATGTAGTTTAAAATCTCTTTTATGAAATTAATTTCTTGGCAGTACATGCCTTCATGTAGTGGAAAAACTTGCCTTACAATTTGGACCTCAGCTTAGGCGATAATAAAAATGCAATATAATATAGGGACATTAAGATGTTTCCTTCATGATTCCTTCATGATGTATATATTTGAGAATAAAGGGGTATATATTGTCTTGTTAATGTATTGTCAATATTGCAAATTCTTTAAAGTAACAAACTTTGGACTGAAAGTGCTGCAGTTGTTAATGTTATTATGTTGGGTTTTATTTTTTCTTCAGGTTTTACTTGTGACACTTGTTACTGCTTTGTTAGCCTATCCCAATCCATATTCCAGGTACATGTAATTAATATATAATAAGTGATACCACGAGAAAGCACTGCATATTGATTTTATCCCATGTCTCTTTCAGTAAAACATACTGCACAGATCTTGGAACAATTATTTTTTATGAAGATCTGCCGAAGATTTCCAACTATTTTCCAAAGATTACCTGACATTCTTTAGACTGAACAGTCCCTCTATTTTTTGTGCTGAAAATGTCACCCTGAAACGTTCAATCGTGGAGCCACCATTTTGGATTAAGCTTATATAATTATGGTGAGCTAAATCTGGGGAGAGGACAGAATTACTAATCTGGGTACAGGGGTGGGGCTCAGAGAGGCATGAAAACTCCCCAGATTTTGCTCGCCAAATAATCCAAGATGGTGGCTCCACGATCAAATTGTTAAATAATGCGATGGCGCAATGATTTCAGTGCAAAAAATAGAGGGACTGTACACAGTATAGTAAGTATTCTTCATGGCATGGTATAAATTAAAATATTAATTAATATATATAATTTATGCTGCACAGTAAATCAGTTTTAAATGTGAGGGTTCATGCCACCTATAAAGTTTATATTTTGTTCTCTTAGGCAAAGTAGCAGCGTCCTGATCAAGCAACTGTTCAGTCAGTGTGGTCCGGATGATGTCACACAGCTATGGTATGACTCGATCAACATCTTATTTCTCCTAACAATATCAGTGTATCATTAAGCAGTCGGGTGACGAGAATATAGAAAATCATCAACTGGGGGAAATTGTGTTGATGTATCACCAAATTCTTAGAACGAACATTGAAAGAAACGTATGTTATGGCGATCAGTAAGGAGAATTTTAAAACCGGTCAGAGAAGTAAGTGCATTGGCTTCAATGCACAAACCCCATGAAAAGATACAACCAGAGTAAATAGAGGGAGACACGGTGGCTAGTTAGCGTGTTGGACTACAGACCGAGCAGTCAAGGTTTCAGCAATGGCCAGGGTCAATGTGTGTGTTGTGTTCTTGGGCAAGACACTTGAGCAACTCTCACAGTACCTCTCTCCACCAAGGAGTATAAATGGGTACTGGCGAACTGTTAGGGCAACCTGACAAAATGCTGGGTGGTGACAAGATGATGGACTAGCATCCCACCCAGGGGAGTAGCAATACTCCTAGTCAGCTTTATGCTACAGAAACCAGAACAAAGCTCTTGCATTGTGGGCCAGTTTGGCCCAAGTGCAACTTTAACCTACATGTACAGCCTAGGACTGAATGGGTAGGGTGGATGTAAAGCCCTGCAATTTTTTTTAAACATTTTTAAAAGCAAATCTTTGGTTTGAAAAAATGTCTTTAAAGGTTTTTATGTCCGTGTTTCTATAATTCTACAGTGACTATCAGAGTGGAAACTCCACACTGAATGTGAATGATCCAAATTGGCCAGGAGCTGAGGCAGGGCCTGGAGTGCGTACGGCAGTTTGGCAGCTGATTTTGGCCATGATTTTTAAGGCTATCATCACAGTGTTCACATTTGGGATAAAGGTGAGGAATGCAACAGGACTCTGACACTCTGATTCAATAGGATTACTTAGGTAGTGTACATGTACATATAACTACAGTACATATGTCAGGTTATTTTTTTCTATCCAACAGTTACTGATGAACAAAAAATGGGCAAAAATTCAAAATTTGCTTGACATTTATTGATAACTAACTAGTATGTAAAGCCTGGGCCAAACAAGAATGAGAAGTCCTCAGTTGCCAAGAGTTTAAACTCTTGCTTTCATTTGGCCTGAAACTCTACTGAACTCTCAAAGATTTTCATCGACTCCCATGCACTTTCATTGAATTTTAACCTGCTCAAATTTTTCTGAGAGTTGTCGAGAGTTTTCTCTTGTTTGGCCAAGGCTGGTGATAGTCACTGAGACTGGCTAAGAGTTGAAGAAATCTCTCATTCATGAGAGCCAAATCTCTGCAACTCTTGTTCTTGTTTGGCCCCGACTTAATAAATAAATGTACATTTCAGGTACCTGCTGGATTGTTTATTCCAAGTATGGCAATTGGAGCTTGTATGGGAAGAGTTCTTGGTATTGGAATGGAGCAACTTGCCTTGTAAGTGACTCAGAACAGTGTTATCACACTCTATAGAACACAAACATTTAACACAACAGTTTTGTAGCATGAATAAGCATCCTCGCGAGATGTCTAAGCCCGGCGGATCGGTAGGGGTGGGGGGAGAGTTCCATATACATGTAAGTTAATCAGTTTTTAATTTCAATTTTGAATTTTCCATGCACAAGTAACGACCAATCCAAAATGCTTCAGAGATCTCTGTAGAGCAACATCATCAGTCTGTACATTTTTGGGTTGAATTGCCCATTCCGAAGTTCAAATGGAGACTGGGGACGAGTTTTTAAATTTAAATTTAATTAAAAATTGGAGCCCGTCACAAGAAAGATCACATTAAAATTAGTCAGTTTACCAAGTTTGAGGTTGTTTCGTTAGATTGCAACCATGTAGAAGGCTTCAAAAAATCAGAAAAATTAGAGACTTTGTATGGATTGGGGGACGCCATCTCTGAATTAGAGACGTTTGTATGGAATTTGGGCGACCTTTGACAGCTCACAGCCTGGTTACTATGTAATGTATAACCAAACTTGGTGAACTTACTCATTTTCATGCGATCTTTCTGGTGATGGGATTATTTTTTTAATATGAAGTAATTTGAACAATTGGTAAACTAGTGCCCAGTCCCTTTTTGAACTTCGGAACGGGAAATTTCAGATGTCTTTTGAGCAGGGAGAGAATTGAGTGCTCAAAGAGAGACTTATCTTTACTCAGGCTAACATTTTCATCATTATTTTGTTTTCGCATCTTAGCTATAACCCACATTGGTACATTTTTGAGTCGTCATGTGGCAAGTCAATTGCAACCTGCATAACTCCTGGATTGTATGCAATGGTTGGGGCGGCGGCAGTGCTTGGCGGAGTCACAAAAATGACAGGTGTGTTAACAACTTGTTTATTAATCTGATCAGCCTACTTCTTGGAGAAAATTCTTATTGGGCTCGATCTCCCCCCTTGCAGCTCTGCCCAATATGGAATATAATTATTTTCTCCCAAACTAGCCACCAGTATAATGCAGTATCGGCATTTCATAATGGAAATTTATTAGTTTATAAAGTAAACAGGATGAAATAATTTATTTAGCTTTGCCATGTAGACAGGGTAACCACAACAGCTGCACCAATTCCCAGGGGGGGGGGGGGTACTCAGATATAATAGTGACAGGGAGGCTCAAAGACCTTTTGGGGTTTGAAATTTGCGATCTGAGGACTTTTTGGGGGAAATTTTGTGGTGACTTTTTTGGGGTGGAAGATTTTGGTAAGGACTTTTTGCAGAGAAAAAAGGACTTTTTGGGGTTACGTTCTGGGCCGTTGGACTTTTTGGGGTCTGGTTTTAGCCTAATAGGACTTTTTGGGGGTCTAACAATTTGGCCTCATCCGAGCCTCCCCGTCACTATTATACCTGAGTACCCCCCTGGGCACCAATTGAAGGTCAAGTTAAAAAACTATGCTAAGTGAGCAAAGCGCGTCTGCCCACTTAGCATAGTTTTCAACTTGACCCTTCAATTACTATGTACCCGTAAACCGGCCCCAACCCATGAATACACGTAGAACAGACCAGACCACAACACCGATTGAACTAAATCCCTGAAAGAAAATGTTTGAGTGTGTAACTAAAAGGATTTACTTACATGTAGTAAAATTAATATGGATGACAGACATGCATATATTAAGTAATATTTTGCTGACCTTGTTTTACTTTTTTCTTGCAGTTTCCCTTGTTGTGATTATGTTTGAGTTGACAGGTGGACTAATGTACATAGTGCCGCTGATGGTAGCTGTCATGACGAGTAAATGGGTTGGAGATGCATTTGTAAAGGAGGGAATGTATCCTGCTGTAACAGTTTAAAATGTTTGATTTGCAATGTTAGGGGTGGTGAATGGTCGCAAAATTTTAGTCAAATTTCATGGGTCTCGCAGTCTCGTTTTTTGAGCGGTTCTGTATGTCTCGCAGTCTCCGTTTTTTTGCAAAGCTGTTTTGGAGTCTCAATCTTGGTCTCGCAATCTAAAAACTCAAAAAGTCTCGGTCTCGCAGATAAAAACGCTTGTCTCGCAAAGTCTCGAATTTGCCATTCGCCACCCCTAATGTAAATTTAAAATTGTCTGAATAATTATGTTATCCCTTTGTATAGACCGAATGCAAAAATGACTGCCAGTTTAAAATTCTTTTGTATGTATTTAAATTAGCCGTACTAACCTCGTTTTTGAGTTGATAATTCAAAAGAATTTTTACTCTAGAACGAGGTTAGTGAGGCTAATTTAAATGCATACAAAAGAATTTTAAATTGGCAGCCATTTTTGCATTCGGTCTATACAATAATGTTTGAAACCCTTGACTATCTTCCAAGCTATGATGGACATATTCATCTCAATGGCTACCCATTCCTGGACAGTAAAGAAGAGTTCACCCACACAACACTAGCAGCTGATGTCATGAGGCCCAGGTAAACACATCGGCAAATTAAACAATTTTTGTACTGAAGAAGATCATTAAAAGTTATTATACCACCTTATGGACCCATGGATGCCAGTTAAGTCCTGTAGAAAACAGCTTATAATTAAAAGCAAATAATTCTAATAATTCTTTGAAATTCGATGTACATATTTTTATCACATTTTACTTTTTCGATGATCTTGTACATATTTTTAGTGATTTTATATTAGTAA
Organism: Desmophyllum pertusum; assembly: GCA_029204205.1. Lineage (NCBI taxonomy): Eukaryota > Metazoa > Cnidaria > Anthozoa > Scleractinia > Caryophylliidae > Desmophyllum > Desmophyllum pertusum. The sequence goes on from MU827319.1 coordinate 130,995, forward strand.
CAAAACTTTTTTTACATGTAAATTTTTTTGTAACTTTCTAGGACAGGGCAGCTGGTTCATCAGTGTAAACTGTTATGTGTCACCCCCTTAAATAAAGTTGTTACTTACTTACTTACATGTACTAGATAATAACAAACATTTGAGTTTGCATATAATTCTATCATTATATTATTTCTGCAGGAAAAATGATCCTCCTTTGTCATGCATATCACAAGACAGCTTTACTGTTGGAGAAATAGGTAAACAGTAATGATACTCTGTATTGCCCAAGTTGAGCTGAAACTGGCATGTAATGGATGCGCAGCTGGTGGACTGTAGTTTGAAATTTCTTGCTCACTGGCATGACATGACATGACATACAATATTATTTTAAAAATCATACTGCCAAAACCTAGCGTGTGAAACTAGTCAAATTTTGAAATTGAAAAGCCAAGTGAACACTATATTCATCACAAGCATAACAAGGGAACCAGTTATTTTTATTGTTTTGTCAGTCAACATTTGATTGGCTCAAATCACAGATTTTGGAATGTTTTGTGCTTGTTTCTGTCCTGTGATTGGTTTTCTTTGTCTAGGTGGCTGCAGTTACAGTATTAGTTTGATATTTTTCATCAGGTTTTGTTAAACTAAATTAATTTTAATGTTACTTTGTTTTTCCCCAAAGAACAACTTCTTGAAGAAACAGACTTCAAGGGATTCCCTGTGATTGTAGATAACGAATCTCAAAGACTTGCAGGATTTGTTCTGAGGAGAGATCTAAACATTGCCATAAGTAAGTACACATTCCAGCTCTTCAGTCTTGATCTCATTAATTTTACTAAGAATTATTTAGTGTCTTCGCACATATTGCGGGCCTATGATGTTACTCTTTAGGAGGTGCAGACTGACAGATTGAGAACATGTTGGTTGTAGTATCAGTTGAGAATAGGCCATTTCAGAGTTGCCTTTAGTTTTGCCTTTGTTTCAATACAAGTCCCGGTATACAAACTTTCATATGAAAATGATTTTCTTAATGAAAGGTTGTGCACCAGGACTCATTTTGAAACAAAGATAAAAGGCAACATTAATGGGTTGGAAAAAGTTGGTTAATGTATTGTTTTATTGGGTAGTAATATTATGTTATGTATATAAAGGTCATGCAAGGGCACGCGATGAAGAGGTGGTGTCAGCGTCACAAGTTTACTTCTTACCCAATCCCCCACGGTACCCCCCTCCTGGTCAGCCACCTGCTTTGAGTCTCAGACACATTGTGGATAAGGTAAGAAAATCATGATAATTCATTGTTTTAGTTAGGGGGGAGGGGACAGGGGGGTCTGAACTCCTGGCCCTTCCTTAGTGGCTCTTCCCTCTGCTTTTTTCTAAAATAATAATTTGCAAAATATTGTGTAATGCTGCATAATTTTTTCCTATTTCTCCCGGTCTCCGCCCTCTTGGGTATCCTGCTCCCCGTCCTCTCTTTTGCCGCCTCTCGTCGCCCCCACTGGCTGCGCAAATTGCAAGGCAATCATTATCAATAGTAATTCTGTATACATTGAAAGTACGAGCCATGATATTTCTCATTGTTTTTGTGTGCTTGGTGTAATTCAGAGCCCGGTACAAATCACTGATGCTATGCCCATGGAAACAGTGGTGGAAATGTTCCGTAAACTGGGGCTGAGACAGACACTTATTACTCACAATGGGTAAGTTTAAATAATAAAATTATGTTATGTCACAGGGGTGTGGCCATGTTTTGTAAAAGTTGTAGGCCCACAACAATTTCTTATTAAAAAGAACTAGTCTAGCAATAAAAGCTAGTAATAAGTCTGCTTTCTTCGGAGGTTATCTCAGTTTCCGTAGTGTGAAGTGACGAGGAGGAGTATTGCTAGTTCCCTTAGATGGGATGCTAATCCATCACAGGTTACCCCTCAGCATTTTGTCTTGTTGGCATAACAGAATAATTTAATGCCAGTACCCATTTATACACTTGGGTGGAGAGAGGCACTGTGAGAATAAAGTGTCTTGCCCAAGAACACACAACACAATGACCCTGGCCATTCTTGCTAATGATTTCTGTCACTATTTTTTTATTTCAGTCGTTTATTGGGAATCATCACTAAGAAGGATGTTCTACGTCATATTGCCACACTAGCCAATCAAGATCCAGATTCTATTCTCTTTCATTGATACTAAAAGCATTTAATCAGTCATTTTGTACTGTTGCACCTTTCAATAACGCACAAACTCTTAAGTAATAGTTCAAATTATACCCAACTATAGGATTCTGTTTTATACTGCCATCAATCACAATAATTATTATGATGACCAGTGGACCCTGAAAAAAAAGACACATTGTCAAACAAAGAGGATTGAAATCCACCAATCACAACCCACTTGCGAACTTTTGAAGCCATAATTGAAGTATTAAAATAAATTATTATGTTTATCTTATGCTGTCGTCAATAGCAGTTATTACAGATGGTCAGCGGTTTGACATGCAAACGAGGCGAAACAGTCAATCTGGTATAGTTAGCCATTTGACATGCAAACGAGGCGAAAGGGTCAATCTGGCATTGTATTGGCCCATTAGCCTCATTTGTAGGCTCGATTACCAGCCGCTGTTCGGGAAAATGAGCCAGAACAAAGAGAGCAGCGGAAATCGAGCCTAACTCGTTTGCATACTTTTTAAAAACAAAAGAATATTTGTCTGTGGGCTCAACTGTGATAACTGCTATTACTGAAGAGTTTTCAATTAAAAGGTGCAATAATGTATAGATGCAGGGGAATAAAATGAAACCAACTTCATGTCACCCATTTGCAATTTGGAAACATTTCCTACATTAGATTATTTCCATTGCAAGCTAGTTCCAGCTCAACTGTGAGAATATAAAATAAAATATACGTACAATTATGCCATAAACATACGAAAATAAGTTCCATATCATGTTTAGTCATAAAGACTGTTAATTTGTCAAGGTGTAGTAGTCTTACTTGCAACATGAGAGAAAAAAATATTACAGTCATGTTTAGTAAATGAACAGTAGAAGTAGAAGTATGCAATTAATGCCATACATTGTAATTTAAAATTATAAATAATGTCACTGAAAGTTGTATAAATACAAGATTTAGATTGTAGCAAATGTTTTAGAAAATATCTGGTTTGTACTATGTACGAAAATCCTGCAGTCAATACTCACATCGAAAGGTCAGCAAATGTTTATGACTTTATATGCAAGATTGAACAACTTACAGTAACTGTCAAGAGGGCGGTAAAGGGTATTACAGTCGAACCTCCTCTACCTAACAGACACCACCCGTAGGCAGACACCTCTCATAAGCTGAACACACTCCCGCCCCAGACTCTTGCGGAAAGCAGCTTTGCCGCTTACAATTTTGCCTTTGCGCGCCAACAAGACCACCAGCCACGCAGTCTAGCGGACACTTGGTCATGTTCCCAGCTACATACAAACACTGCATTTTTAGCCTCCCATAAGCGGACACCTCTCTTAAGCGGACACTTGGTCATGTTCCCAGCTACATACAAACACTGCATTTTTAGCCTCCCATAAGCGGACACCTCTCATAGGCGGACACTTTTTCTGGTCCCGAGGGTGAGGGTATCCACTTACGGGAAGTTTGACTGTATTACCACACAAGTGAATAGTGCTTTTTGTGTGCTCCGAATGGCTACTCAAACTGCAGGTATCCCCAAGCAAAAATGGCTTCTCATTTTGTTTCAGTGACCGAAGCAGATATTAACCATGTTTCTACTAGATAGTGTTTTATCTGGTGGATAGCATTATCCATATTTTGAACAACCGGGGGGCCCTGGTGGTTAGTAGTTCAGGCTAAGAGAAAGGCAGGACTCAGGAAATGATATTTTATATCATTACAAGTTACAGTGAAGATGATGCTACCGTTGCCACTCAACAAAGTTTTTGATTAATTTTTGACAACTTTGATGGATTCCGTTTTGTGGCGCCACATTTGAACGAGACTAGAAACTAAAACCATTCAAATTTCACGACTCCACCTCCAACACTCCTTGGATTTTGATTGGTCAAGTCAAACGGAATCCATCCGAAAGTCGTCAAAAAGATGTCAAAAATTAATCATCATCATTAGTCATCTTCACTGTAAATGTAGTCACAAGTTAAATGTAGTCTGCAAATTGTATGGCATTTTACAACTTACAGTAGTTACCAAGGATGGATATTTTTATAAGATAATGAAATGGTAGTAACAGACTTAAAGTAGGTCAAGTCATAAAATAAAATAAAAAAACATCAGAATTTGACAATTCTCAAGTATAATATTATTGTGTCATTTCTTTTTTCCTAACAAACAAGGACTTGAGAACAAATTTGCAACTTTTAACTCGCAGTACAACTCGCAGTATAACTCGCAGTATAACTTGCAGCATAACTACAGTATAACTCGCAGTATAACTCTCAGTATAACTCGCAGTATAACTACAGTATAAGTCGCAGTATAACTACAGTATAACTCGCATTATAATCCATCAAAAATTTCCTCGCGCGCAATTGGTCTAAACACGTCACGTGACGCAGCCAAAACTGGGGAATATATAAACAATAGCCTCCATTTGGCAAGGAAAATATGCTCTGATATTTGTCCGCGGACATTATCTGTTCCGAGAAGCGAGCAGTTTTCCGAGAGTGAAGCTCGAGATATCACCCGGATATTCCCCAGTTTTCGCAGCGTCACGTGACGTGTTTAGACCAATCGCACGCGAGAAAAAATTTTGATGGATTATAACACCCGGATATTCCCCAGTTTTGGCTGCGTCCCTGCGTCACAAATATCCGAGCATATTTCCTTGCCAAATGGACGCTATTGTTTATGTATTAGTCGCAGTATAACTTGCAGTATAAATAAACATTAGCCTCCATTTGGTGAGGAAATAGGCTCGGATATTTGTCCGCGGACATTATCTGTTCCGAGAAGCGAACAGTTTTCCGAGAGCGCAGCTCGAGGAAAACTGTGAGCTTCGAGGAACAGATAATGTCCAATTCACGGACAAATATCCGAGGCATATTTTTGAAGCCAAATGGAGGCTATTGTAGTTATTATCCTTCAAATATTTTTCACAAGGCCGCTCTGTTTGCCGTGGAAGATCTCGGTCGGCCAAGCTGTTAAACATCAAAATAATTCTGTTGGCGTTCAAAAATATTTCTAGTCTGTTCAAAACAATCAGTTTTATTTAATTTAGCAATTTATTTGAGACGAAAACTGAACCTGCGAACGTGAAACGCAAATATTCAAAACTGGGGAATATCACTTGGGGAATATCACCCGGATATTCCCCAGTTTTGGCTGCGTCACGTGACGTGTTTAGGCCAATCGCACGCTAGAAAAAATCCCCGAGTCTCTGAGTCGTTGGATTCAAAGACCCAGAGACCCAGGGTCGCTGGGTCGGTGAATCCAGCGACCCAGAGTCGCTGGATTCACCGACCCAGCGACCCTGGGTCTCTGGGTCGCTGGATTCAAAGACCCAGCGACCCTGGGTCTCTCGATTCAACGACCCAGTGATCCTGGGTCTCTGGGTCGTTGGATTCAAAGACCCAGCGACCCTAGCGACCCTGGGGTCTCTCGATTCAACGACCCAGTGATCCTGGGTCTCTGGGTCGTTGGATTCAAAGACCCAGCGACCCTGGGTCTCTGGGTCTCTCGCAGTATAACTCGCAGTGAAAGTCGCAGTGCAACTCGCAGTATAACTCACAGTATAACTCGCAGTATAACTCGCATAATAATACACTTGAAAAAATTACTCCATTCTGATTGGCTAAGAGCAGTGCAGTTCAAGTGTAACACCAGTGCAAAAAGTAACACCAATGCAAAAAGTGTAACACCAGTGCAAATTACAAGATTTCCGAAGTTAGTACGAAGACCCCTAACGGCTCCCGACGGTCATACGAGGTATGCTGAAGATGCCACAAAGCCTTCCGAAAGTTTCCGAAGATCACCCGATGAGTTCCGAAGATTCCCCAAGTCTTCCGAAGATTTCCGAACTTCATCCGAAGACTTCCGAAGTTTACCGAAGATTTCCGGAGATCACGTGAAGATTTCCGAAGATCACCCGAAGACATCCGAAGTATTTCCCAACTTTGTCGGAAAGTTTGCGAATACTTCCGGAATTTTTATGAAGACCAAGGACTCCTAAGCCTAAGTAATCGGTAAACGGTATTTTTTCAAGTGTGTTATTAACAAGTAATCACATGATTTTTCTCGTGCAATTTGGAATAAATAAGCACTTGTAAATTTTTCAGACTACAAATTTTTGTTAGTCTGAAAAATTTACTCTTACTGCTTATTTATTCCAAATTGCACTCGAAATCATGCGATTACCTATACGTACTCGTATTACAACTCACAGTATAACTCGTAGTACAACTCACAGTATAACTCGCAGTGAAAGTCGCAGTACAACTCGCAGTATAACCCGCAGTATAACTCGCAGTATAACCCGCTGCCAATGTAACTCGCAGCGAAAGTCGCAGTACAACTCGCAGTATAACCAACATGGCCACCTGTGATAAAGGCCCATGGCCAGAAATCCACCTGCGTTTACAGGCTTCCCAACAACAGCGAGTTAAATCTGCTCTGCCCCGGGCGTTTATTCTGGGCCTACCCTAGGAGCCAGGTGGCCATTGTAGAGAGTTTCAACTGTATACTGCTAGGAAGACATAGCCTGCATGGCAGGCATAGAAAGGGGAGGAGGAGGGGAGTTTCGGGCGCGAGCGCGAAGCGCGATCGGCGGGAGACAAGCCAAATAGAAGACACAATAATCTGTATCCCTACCTACACAAACACAAAGTGAGCTTATTTCAAAATGGCACTTTATTTTTCAATGTACAGTTGTTTTAACAATGCCTTCATTTTTCACACACCTTGAATCGAGTTGAAACTTCTGGCTCATAAATTTGTTGTTGTTGTTGCTCAACATAACATCACAAGTGAGTCACAGGACAATGTATCAGAATATTCATTTCACTCAGAAGTTATAATTCAAAAATCATAGAGCCAATGAAAGACAAGTTTGTCAAATTATGGCATTGATTCTTACATCTGATTGGCTTAAAATATAACATTCTTGATCAGATCTTGGTCAATGCATGATAGTATAATTATCACAATTTTATTGAACCAATCAGACTGCTACTGCTCGGAACTTGCACAGATTTTAAATACCATAAAAACTCTATTAAGTCCCTTATTTTCAAGAACTTTTAATAGGGTTGAGGGATTATTTTATTTAGTTTTAAATTTGAGATTTCTTTTTTATAACTGCGTACATGCAAGTGCCATTGAACCAATTCAAAATGGCACTAAAAAATTATTCATTTAATAATAATTACAGTATTTCAAATCCCAAATCAGTTAACACATACAAAAAATAGATGTCTCAACTGTTTTCTGACAAAAAGTACTATATGTGGTGAATGGATAAATAATTAATTTTTCCAGTAAATATTGATGAAGTTCTAGGGAAGAGGGAGCCTTAATAGAGCTTTAACAGTAATCTTATAAAAAGTTACAATCCTGGTTCCAGTAATAAACCTAATTTTTACAAGATCAAAACGTTTACAAGATGGTACCAGGCAATTTGCACTCGTCAACACTGCAAGCATTTAACTGACTGCCATGCTTGCTAGAAACCGATCCCACGAGTTAGACTATTTTGTTACAAACTAAATTTCATCTCTCAAGAATTGAACTTCACTTGAAACAGTTCAAAAATAAAACTTCTTTGGGGATTTCTACTCGTACCAAGATGCTTCTCTTGATTTCACTTGAAATGTCTCTACCTGGAAAAAAAAATCACATACACCACAATCAAATACAGAAATGTACACTGTCTAAACACGTGATTTACCACAAAGGTGTTGCAGTAAAGGTATAAAGGTAAAGCTGCACTTGGGCCAACAACTGACCCACGCTGCTGCAGCTTATTCCAGTTTCTGTAGCATGAAGCAACTAGGAGTATTGCTGCGCCCCCTGGATGGGATGCTAGTCCGTCGCAGGTTACCCCCTAGCATTTTGTTGCCGGTACCCATTTTATTTTATACTCCTGGGTGGAGAGAGGCACTGTGAGATTTAAGTGTAATGCCCAAGAACACACAACACAATGACCCTGGCCAATGTTCGAATCCAGACCACTCGATCTGGAGTCCAATGCGCTAACCATTAGCTATAGGCTACTGTGTCTCCCAGTTGCAGTACAACATCAGTAAAACTCATAGTTTGAGTAACCAGACATCTTTCTTCGGGTATACTCAATCTCTCAAAAGAGAAAGGTCTGAGACTTGACCCAGAACAGCTGGTGTTTAATCGACTGTTACTCAAGAATTCATAACCAAGCAATAACCAATCAAAGACACTAGAGCTACAGTACTGCAAGCCCTTAGTATGAAAATTTATCTGGTCATATCTCATCTCTCAAAAGCTGTCATACATAGAAGTACACTAATTTAGCAGTATGTGGGATGTTATTTTAGTGCAAATTAAAAATTGCACTAAATCCAGATCCAATCCAGATCTTTCCCAGTTTCTTAACAGAGGCAATACCTTTGTTGATCAAACTAATGTCAATTCTCACTAGTCATCTGCAGTTCACTAAAGAGAATTATATCAGTTATCAATGGTGACGAACCTTCTCTCTCAACTCATCAGGAGGTTCAACATTCATTTCTTCCATCAGCCTCCAAAACGTTCCTACACCATGTCTGTCATTGTATTTGATACATAGATCAATTCCTTCTTCAAATATATCTAGATCAAACTTGGCGTCTGGAGTGTCAAAGTATCTATCCATCAACTGCCAAATTAAAACAATAAATTTCATTACACAGGGTTCATACTCTTTTTCAGCAACAATTTTCCAGGACTCCTGTAGATTTTCCAGACTCCAAATACATGTACACAAGTTATTGTTCTTCAACACATCTTTTTTACATTGTGCAATAAAATTATTTCCTCCACCTTAGTTAGTTTGTTTAAAACCAATGTTTATAAACATATTCCCTATAACAAGTAAATAATTGGTACAGTTACCTTTTCGACCAGTTTTTCCCGCTCGTTGTATTCTTGTTCTGTCATCAGCTGAAAACAAAATAAATTGGATTTGCTTTGCATGATATCAAGAGTTACTGCCTTACAATCAACTTACAAGTTTTGTCTCCAATGGTGATAAAATAATAATAAAGTTAATTATAACAGAATGCTTGAAAGTCATTGGTTATCAGCACACTCTAGTTTTCACCAAATTGAAGCACAAGCAAAAGTGTCCAATAACAAGGTGTCCAATAACAAAATTTACACACTGTGCAATTGACTGGATTCCTTCTTGTGACTGAATATTCCATCTTTATATTCCCATAACTTTTTTTTCAAAATTATTATTTTCCCTCACATTTTGTCATAGGGATGATTTATTGTTAGCAGGCTTTGTTTGTCTAAATTTCTTCCTCAAATGTTGTCATCTAGATATGATTAACTGGTAACAGAACTTTGTGTTGTCCAATTTGGTATGTAATGTAATTATACTCAATTATTAAACGAATCAACCTCCCGCTGCGCAGTCGTTCGATTTTGTTAATCACTTATATGATTACAGGCCGACTTGGACTCCACTCAGTCCTACATCGTGTATTACCAAAATACCAAAACTGTGTCAGCTCGCTAAATCTTGCAATACTGCTCAGAGGCTGAAAACGTTATCTCAGGGACATCTGAGTATAATTTTAAGTGTGTGAGGGATGTGGGATGGGCTGAAAAGATTGACGTCTGTAGGGGGAGAGGATACCGAGGAGATACTGTAGTCAAATTACGGTGTTCTTAAACACAGAAACTGTTTTATCAGTCTTATAGTATAAACTCTGCTATTTACTCTAAAAGTTTGAAATGTAGTTTTTGGATTGCCAAATCTAGGACAGAAAAACCAAACAGTCGCAAGTTTAAGTTATTGGAGTGATTGGTATCTATTAGCAATATACCCAACAACCCGGAACAAAATTTCCCAGGACACACAGTACAGAACAGTACACAAAAAATGTTCAATACTCACGGTCTTCTCCAGTTCATCAACGTCGTGAAGCCATCTCCACAACCAACTTTTAGTTTTTGCTTCATCCAGCCATTTTTGTAATTCTTCATCAGCTACACGTGGGCCGTGATCTTCTGCACCAGAAAATGTTGCCAGACATCTTCGAAAGTGCGTTTGACAAGGAGTAACTGACGGTCTTTGACTCACTCCAAGACAAGATGGAAACCGCCGCGTGACTAGAAGTAGAAAGACAGACGACCAAAAAGCAGAGAAGAATAAGAAGAACTAATCAAGAATGAAGCAAAATAACTTTCAAAACAAAAACTTGAAGCATTTACATACCCAAAGAAGACGGTTTGGCGATCTGTCTCGAAGCAGGGACGAAAAATAATCTACAACAACTTGGTACAGCTCGCCCGACCGCGATCGCCGCCATGTTTTGTAATATCGCACCGCACTAAATGCATTCTGGGAATTTAGGCCTGGCTGCAAAACTAATCGTGCTGTGCATACATGAAGTATCTATTGAAATTTAAGGCAAATATATTTTATACGGAAAAGAAATTTAATATTGTAAGTCTTGTAAACATGGAATTGCCCGAACTGGGAACAAATTGCGCACTTACAACCTGCAAACAGTTAGGTGAGTTTGCTTGAAGTGACTTTGAGTGGTTGATTATTTTTATTTGTGTACGTACTTCCAGTGTTTTCGATTCTTTATAAGCTTTGTTTGATGACTGTGCAAAAATCCTTCGATTTAAGCTTTATTTCCTCACTTTCAGTTTCAGTTCTTGGAACTTAGCATAAATACCAGCTTGTGTATAACTTCTCTTTTCTAGATTTCCTTCCCATGAGATGTGATGCCTGTGCCAAGCTGTTTTGGTATGATCGTCTTTAATCAATCCAATATAAGCTTAAGGAGGGGGGCGTAAGGGGGGTCCGAAAACCGCAAAACCGCGCAGAAAAACGTAAAAAAACAACCGCAATACCGCATCGAAATTTACCAAAGTACCGAAACCGCAGTTACAAATGCCGTCATCAAGACTTTAGGTCCGCCATTCCATTAGAAATATGACCTAATGTATCCCGATAATCAGTGTATAATACTGTAATATTATAACTGACCTTAATACCGAGTAACTGAATCATGCACTCTGACGAGTATCGACGACTCCCATGACTTTGTAAAATGCTAATAATTGACGCAGTTCTGTGGGACCGACTACGTTAGGTTCGTTAGGCTGCCTGTGGAACGGCTGAGTTAGTGTAATATCAGCAATAAAGAAACCTCATGTTTACAACTTCAACACGGCAAATCACTCAAATGTTGTACAAAGCATGCTTTTCGCGATTTTTCTGTGAAAATTCGTCAAGATGCTAGTTTTCAAGCTCAAATATCCCGAAAACGAGCTCGGGACACCCAATTTTTCTTGTCGCAATTCGAATCAGCATTTCATTTAATATATTTGCAAGAAGAATTTTTAATAGCTAGAAGTCAAACGTAGTCAGTCCCCTTAAACAGTCCCATGGATTGGTCAGTAGAGCAGACGATTGTTAAAACGTATAAACTCTCCCGTTGCGAGTTCTTGCTCCCAGGAGAAACGTCGCCGAGCTTTCAATCTTTCCTTGAATTAACGTGGTATCTCCCGACTATCCTCAACCACCTCTTCATCACTGCTTTCGTCAAACTCGTCCGATCCGTCCGCTTCGTCTTCCTCCAACTCGTTTTCTGTGGCAACGTCTGCCGTATTGCCCTGCTCGTCAAGGCAATGGACACAAGCTTCTCTGAGATCTCGTATTGCCTTTGGTGCATAAACTTAGGGAGTGTGCCATGTCGCGCCATGGTGGTCTCTTGGCGTACCGTTCGTTGTCTTACAGCAGCCCCATAGGAGGACGCCCAGTCCCTGAACGCATCGCAGTCAGCTGAACGCATATTGACGATTGGTAGAGGTTTCATGACAGACAGCCCTTTTATCCCTTTAAGCCCGAGATCGTCATGATGGGGGCTCTAAAGAGGGCGGCAAAGGCGCGCGCCTCAAGGGGGCTCTTGAAATCTAGAGGCTCGGAAATGCTATTTTCAGCATTCTCCACGAGATATTTCATCAAAAAATTGATCTCGATCAAATGTAAAATGACAGATATTTTTAGTGCTTACAGTAATATTATGCATAAACTAGATTTGCGTGAACAAAACTATTTCAAGGTTTAGACCAACGTCTTTGCTTTCTTCAGAGCACATATTTATACATATTGTTTTGAAAGTCAGTTTTATTTTTCAAAATCAAAACATTGAATAGTGAGCAAAGAAACAGTAGAAGAACTTACGGCCTTTCGGCTACTGAAAAAAAACATCACGGAAATTCCTGTTAATCCGGGCTTAATGGCTTAAAGGCTGGCTACGCCCTGATAGTACTTACCAAATTGTTTCTCGTAATTTGACGAGACGCTTCTCGCTATTGCTAACTTTACACCGTAATTTATTTTTCTTCCGGAAATTCTCTCCTCCCTTCCCTTCCTCGTAGAAAATGGCCACACAGTTGATTATTACTTCTTCCCCTTCTTGCTCGCTTGACACCCGGGGGGGGGGGGGGGGGGGGGGGATATATCACCAGAAATCATCAAGCATTATGGTAGAGATGTTAACCAAACCAATAATATCATTTACTCGTGAAATCCCTACCCTTTCATATACTTCAACTCGTGAAATCCCTACCCTTTCACATACCTCGAGCCTAAAAAAGGACCCCTTTCGGGCGGAGCCTCCCCGTATAGTCCATTATAGGGAGTACGCCCCCCCCCCCCCCCCCCCCCGGGCTTGACATCGTCCCGCACGCGGTCACGGCAAATACTGTAGATAAGACATCCGAACCGAAGATTCCCAGCCCGGAAAGTCAACAAGTCGACGTATTATTGGATAAAACGGTTAATCATATCAAGTATTAACTGGAAAAGGCTTAAATTACAAACCGCAAGGCTTGCTTGCACAATAACGGTCCCTGACTGTGCAAGCTGATGCGCTGAAAGACGAAAAATTTAGCTCATCCTTGCGAAACGTAAACAAAACAACCGGAAGCGAGAGGATCCGAGTGAAAACGTAACACCGCAGAGGTCCGCAGACACTTTTTCACCGATTACCGCGACCTAAAATTTAGGAAAACCGCAAACCGCTTAGTCTTATAAAACCGCAATACCGCAGGTTAAAATAAAAATTTCCGCAAAACCGCACCAAAAATAACGCAAAACCGCATCACCGCAAACCCTTACGCCCCCCTCCTTAAGCTTTATGGATTTTTGAAGGATCTTTTTTTGGTTCATTCTCCAACCTATGTCATAGATTGTGCCTTGGCGGGGGGAGGGGGGGGGGGGGGGCAGGGAGGTTTCAACTTCCTACTTCCTAGTTCCCATTAACGTACCTTATACAGGCACAGATCCAGGAAAAAACTTGACCCTGAAACTTGAGTCTGAGCGCCGAATCTATGGAAGTCCGGAGGCAAACGTTTTTAGATTTTTGCTCTCTTAAAATTATTATTTCCCTCGATTTTGAGTCATTTGGAAAATTTGACCGAGTTCCGTAAAACGGCGTAAGCCGGTCTGGATCAGCGCCTGTTATACTCCTGCCCGGGGGGGGGGGGGGAGGGGAGGGGTTGTTTGTGTTTAATGCTTATGTTGCGAGTGAAAACCAGCCCTTTAATCTGAAACAAACATGGAGCTTCCATTTTACTGGTTCCTGCATCAGAGATTTTGATGAGGGGTATTTTGGGGGGGAGGAGGTGGGGGGAGATTTAAAAAAAAATAATTTTAATGTCCTTTTAATAATTAAATTGTTTTGGGTCTTTAGTTACTTATTTATTATAGTTCAATGGAAATAATTTGTTAATTTTTAATTACCTTTTATAGCAAGGACCATATCAAGTATACAGAACATAGTTGCGAAAATGCCTATAAAAAGGTAGTTTTATTGTTTAGATAGTATCAGTTTTTCGTAGTAAATATAAAGGAACAGCAGTGGCAATGCCTAATTGCCAGAGAGGGTGGGGCATTTGCGTACCACAGGGCAACCCCGGGCATTTGACACACGTGGTTTTCGAAACTGGCATGGAGGAATTTATCGGCCAAGACGAGGCATATGTGGCAGATTGGCTAGTCCATCAAGGACTAGGCAAACTTGTGGATGCATCATTTAAAATGTCATGATTCTCCACAGAAAACGTAGCCTGCGAATACAGGCACCTCTCATCGCTCCCGGCTGTAGAATAATAGAATGAACTATCATGTAGTCACTGTTGTCCTTGAAGTCTTGCCATTGCATTAAAATACTGCAAAGTGGAACATTTTGTTCACTGATTTGAAAAAAACTGCAGCAGTATTGGTAGGTGACAATCCCGGGGCGGGGTATTTGCCCTCTTCCTTTGTCCCCACCCTGGGGCATTTGGATAGCTTATGTGTCCCGGGGGGGTGGGCACTGCTGGAATTGATATTGATTTGCATTTATCTGGGTAATATATTGCAAAGTTTTTATCTTTGTTTGAAACCCCAACATTTTTGGGCTGTCAAGAAAAAAACCTGCAACTAGTCGAGATTATGTCAGTGGTTCTGTGGTTCTTGCTTTATTATAAATATTATAAATAAATTATTTATAATAATATTAATAATTATTAATAATATAATATTTATTATTATGTTTTTGACTATGTACAAATTATTAGGACTTTCAAGTGCCAATTTGTCCATTATGCAACAAAGCAGTACCTGTGCCTCGAGGAGAACAACCAGACATAAAGGTCATCAAGCTCTTTTCTTATTGTTTTTGTTGTGATAACTTCCTGTTACAATTCTAGAAATCAGAGGTCAGAGCATGGAAATTATGGCCAACTAAAGAGAAGCATTTGTCAGGTTGCCCAATAATTTGTATGCCTGGGTCAAGAGGCGTGTGAGAGCTAACAACATGGCACATAAGCTCACTGTGTGTACTTACATTCTGAACCTTGATTTCATTGTCCAAATTTACGCTCTTCATCAGACCACTATGTCTTTATTCCCTGAATCAGGACCTTCTTTCTTGTGACCAACCTTCTTTTATTTCTCATGAAATACGTAAAGAGAAGTTAGAAGTTGATATTCAACAATTGACTTTTATTCTTGTAGGTTGGAGAACACATTGACAGAGATTGCCAGTCTGATCCAGCAGTGGCAAAAAGAAAGGTTATTTTAACCCCTGTAGGGGCTCCAGTTTTACAGTGTTTGTCTATAAATAATGTGAAAATCTCTTGAGTCTGTCTGTAAATTATAGTTTATTATTTGATGTGTTGCAGCTTTATAATTATCTTACTTACTCTTGTCTACTCAGATTGTTGTACTAAGTTGATTAACCACCGTAGCGAATTTAGAGAAGCTGACATTCAAGTGTTAGCCCTTCGTCGGAGCAAAGTGCTAAATGCTCGAAATGTCAGCTTCTCTAATTCACCTTTATCAACTTCAACTAATTTACCTTTTATCAATTATCTGTTGATAATCAACTTAGTGTTTTACTTGCCCGCCGACACAGCACAACAGTTTCATTAGAAACTAATCACTTTACTCTTGTTGTACCTTTAGGCTTACCTCAATAGATGTTCTGTCAAAGGATGTAAACAAAAAGAGGTCTGTATTAATTTATTATTTAAAACGTTTTTCATTTTTCGTTTTCATTTTACTCATTTTACTCATTTTACTCATTTACTCCTTTTACTCATTTTACTCATTTACTCATTTTACTCATTTTACTCATTTACTCATTTTACTCAATTTACTCAATTTACTCATTTTACTCAATTTACTCATTTTACTCATTTGACTCATTTACTCAATTTACTCATTTTACTCAATTTACTCATTTTACTCAATTTACTCATTTACTCAATTTACTCATTTTACTCATTTTACTCATTTTACTCATTTACTCATTTTACTCATTTTACTCAATTTACTCATTTACTCATTTTACTCATTTTACTCATTTTACTCAATTTACTCATTTTACTCATTTTACTCATTTTACTCAATTTACTCATTTTACTCAATTTAATCATTTACTCATTTTACTCATTTACTCAATTTACTCATTTTACTCATTTTACTCATGACAATTTACTCATTTTACTCAATTTAATCATTTACTCATTTTACTCATTTTACTCAATTTACTCATTTTATTCATTTTACTCATTTACTCATTTTACTCAATTTACTCATTTTACTCAATTTACTCAATTTACTCATTTTACTCATTTACTCATTTTACTCATTTTACTCATTTACTCATAGTTACTCATTTTACTCAATTTACTCAAAAGACATTTTACTCAATTTACTCATTTTACTCATTTACTCATTTTACTCATTTTACTCATTTTACTCAATTTACTCATTTTACTCATTTACTCATTTTACTCAGTTACTCATTTTACTCATTTACTCATTTTACTCAATTTACTCAATTTACTCATTTTACTCATTTTACTCAATTTACTCATTTTACTCATTTTACTCATTTTACTCAATTTACTCATTTACTCATTTTACTCATTTTTCTCAATTTACTCATTTTACTCAATTTACTCATTTACTCATTTTACTCATTTACTCATTTACTCAATTTACTCATTTTACTCAATTTACTCATTTTACTCAATTTACTCATTTTACTCATTTACTCATTTTACTCAATTTACTCATTTACTCATTTTACTCATTTTTCTCAATTTACTCATTTTACTCAATTTACTCATTTACTCATATTACTCATTTTACTCAATTTACTCATTTTACTCATTTTACTCAATTTACTCATTTACTCAATTTACTCATTTTACTCATTTTACTCACTCATTTTACTCAATTTACTCATTTTACTCAATTTACTCATTTACAGAGAATCTAATATTCATTATCATGTCCTGAAGAGAACCCTGAGAGGTTAAAAGTTCTAGACAAGCCAGCGAACTTTTTCATGCTCCGAACTGTTGCAATATATAAATCTAGAAGAAAACTCATTTTACTCATTTAATCATTTACTCAATTTACTCAATTTACTCAGTTACTCAGTTACTCATTTACTCATTTTACTCATTTTACTCAATTCACTCATTTTACTCATTTTTACTCATTTTACTCAATTTACTCATTTTACTCATTTACTCATTTTCTCATTTACTCATTTTACTCATTTACTCATTTTACTCCAGTTTGGTGGATAAAACCAAATTTAAATGATATTTTCTTTTAATTTGTTACCACTTTTACCATTTCAGCTCATCCCTGTTAGATGTAAATCCTGTCGGCAAAACTTTTGCCTAAAACACAGACATGAGCAAGATCACAGTTGCTCTGTAAGAGGAGGAGCTGGAAGGTTAGGATTTTTTCATATAATGTTTAAACTTAATTAACATTTAATTAAAATACTGGTTAGTTTACTGAGTCCTTTCATACACCAGACGGTGTGATAGATAATTATTGTGTAACTTGTCTTAATTTATTTTCAGCAAAACAAGTGCTTCCATGAAAGCCGGGTATGTTTAATTTCTTCTTCTTTTTTCTGTTTGCATTAAAAATAGTATTACTTTAATGATAAATACAAAATTAATATTGTATTTGGATGCAGACTCAAGGAAAATTAACAGCACAATATATAATTAATATTATTATACCTGACATGTACAATTTATTGATGTATTGTTTGATGGATTTACTGTGAGAATTTTGATAACATTTTAACATATTAATCTATTTGACTTCTCTGTGTTTTTTTAAAAATTTACTTATTAAAGAGAGGCTGCAGCTGTCAGAGGCTTGAGAGCAAAGAACGTTCCGTCATCAAAAGTACAAAATAAACCACAGCAAACTTCTCTCTCATCAATAGGCAGAGATTTGGACAGGTACACAAAGGGAAATATTTTAATATATGTTCATATGCATTATATGCATTATGATGCTAGAGCACATCAGATTTGCAGTGGGCTATGCAGCTAAGAGATTGCAGCTACATAACTCTCTACACGAATTACATGCCTATGATGCCAGAGTACGTGAGTAGACTAGAGGGCTGTACATGTAGCATGCTAAAATATTGCAGCTACATAGCTCTCTGTATGCATCACATGCATACGATTCTAGAGCATGTAATACGTGCAGAGCGCTAGGTAACAGATTGCAGTTATATAGCTCTCTGCATGCATTATGTGCCTACAACACTTGGGACAATCAAGTAAACCCCTTAGTACTTGATGATGTTTTTCTTTATAATTTCTGGATAAATGTCACAGAATTTTACAACAATAATGACAAGTTTTGCAACTTCATTAATTTTGTCTGACTTGCAGGTCCAGACGAGAGCGACAAGAGCAACCACAAGGTCCTCAACCAATTCCACAACCAGCACTGGTAAATACTTTTAACTGTAACTTTTTGCTTGACTTTTGTCTTCAGTCAATTTGCAACTGTCTGCAGTAATTACATATTGAAATATAGCGGTTTTCAATAATTGGAGTATCCAAAAGTAATCTGGAGTTGCTTCAGTTTTGCATTACCGTGCACTCTGTGATTGGTTTGAAAAAACTTGCACCAAATATTCAACCAAAAAGATGCAAAACCAAAAACCAATAAATTATTGCAACTTGGTCACTCGCTTTTTCCCCTGTTACATGTATTTGCTGTGAGTTCTCGTTGGTTCGTTATGTTTTTGTGTTTGTTGTGATTGGCCATTGTAGTTTGCTTTGGTTTTGGTTTTACGACACTCAATTGAAAACCGCTCTGATTATTGTTGTTTTCAGAGCGAGGATGAGGCATTAGCACTTGCAATACAAGCTTCTCTACAAGTTCAGTCAAATGTGAAGCCTTCTAATCCACCGCAGACATCACAAGAAGATGAAGACCAGGCTCTAGCACGAGCCCTGGCAGAATCTGAGAGGGAGGAGCAAAATAGGAGACGACGGCAGGCGAGTAAAAGTATAAAACAGACAGACACCTTCCCTGTAAAGTGGACATGCCTACAGCCTCATCAGCTATCATGCGATAGAAATATCAAGCTCAAAAACTAATCTTGTTAAAGATCAAATTTGTTGCTCAACCAACCAGGTGCAAACCAATATTGTGCAGTTCCAGAAAATATCCATACCCACCCCAAGGAAGGTCATTGGAAATTCTGATGGGGAGGGGTGTCTCAAAAGCCAAAATGTTAAAGTAAAGATGCTAAACTGGAATTTCCAGGGGGTGGAGTGAACCAAAAACCCTTGGGGGGTATGGATATTTTCTGCAACCACATATTGTAAATTGGGTTCGCGATTTACCCAGCGCTTACTGCCACAGATTGAAAGGCTTTACTGCGAGCTCTGATTGCTTCATTGTTGTATTGGGCGCATTGTGATTGGCCAAATGATTGTGTTTTTTTTACTTTGTTCGAAAAATTTCCACTAATCTAATCTTCTTTCTCAACTAAATTACAGGAACAAGAGAAGAAATCAGACTGTTGTATCACATAACCCTCCATCTTACAAGGATAATCTCGATCTGGAATTAGTTTAATATTATCAATCAAATAAACTGTACATAGCTATCACAAATGTTCACAGTCTGGAAATGCATCGAGGCATCTTGGAAAAGATTTGCTTATCAAATTTCATTTCTGCATGTAGATGTGGTAAGAAAGATTTTTTTGGTCAATGTGCGGTTACAGAAAATATCCATACCCACCCCAAGGAAGGTCATTGGAAATTCTGAGGGGGAGGGGGGTCTCAAAAGCCAAACTTTTTAAAGGAAAGTATGAAGCTAAACTGGAAATTCCTGGGGGGAGGGGGGGTTAAAACCAAAAAACCTTCCGTGGGGGAGGTATGGATATATTCTGGAACCACACAATACACTAAGCCAATCAGTTACTTTTCAGACCTGCCTTTCACCTCTGTTTCAAAATGAGTCCTGGTTCAAAACCATTCAAATGAAAATGAGTTTGATTTGCATGAAAATGAACATGTGGGCTTGCTTTGAAACAGAGGTAAAAGGCAACTCGGAAATGGCCTAAACTGCCTCATCCCCAAGCCTCACTGTCCTCACTCCTTGGTCTAGCATGGTGTATGTACGTAAAGTTGTGGGACTGATGCAAATGAAAATTATGGTAACCAAGGACAATGAATTTTAAATGCTTAAATTGGTCAGTTGCCCAGAAATGAATGACAAATCATAATAACATTAATTTGTTTTTATTAAAATAAATTTTATTTTACAAAATTGTGCAATACAAACAAGGGTACCAATGGAGGGACTCCCATATAAAAGTGACAGGGGTGATCACCTTACCCTTCCGGGATTAAAATTTGCGGTATGGCACTGCTTACAATAGGGTGTTTAAATCTAAATGACTGGCTTGCTACCTCTTAGAGTATCAAGCCAGAAAAATATGGCAGGAACTTAGCCTGATTCTCAGATCATCTGAGGTCGCCCAACAAGCTAGGTACTTCTTTGAGGTAAAAATAAATTTGAGCCATGCCTGGACAAAGCAAGATTCTGGTACCTTTTAGGGGTTTCTTTCAAAATGTTTGATGATCACCTCCATCACTTTTATACAGGAATTCCCCTGCCCATCGGGACAAGGGTCAGTGGTTGGAAGTAATTCAGAGTAATTTAAGACAATCTATTCATTTCAATAAAGTCTTTTTGTGAATGATGACGTTGTCCAGTTCTTTGTTATTTTCTTCCTATTCCGTTCTATCCATTGCTTTTTCCCCTTGCATCTGTTGCAAGTAATTCTTTAAAGAAGCTCTATTACTCTGGCTTCTCAATTTCTTGTTTGGACTCATTTTCTTGAAAACGGATCAGACCAGACTTTCATATCTGAAATAAGAATTAGAGTTTTAAAAACTGCAGTAGTTGTAACTAACAGTTGAAAGTTAGGTTGTGTTCTATTGGGATCAACCGTTTCAACCACAACCGGTTTAGGTTGAAATGGTTGACGTGTTCCAATAGAACACTTTTCCAACCGTTTTTGGTTGGTTTGGTTGATCAACCGTTTCAACCTGGTTTCGGTTTGGGGGTATCTACAGTCCTGCCTACTCTCCCGGATACAGACCAAGTCTCCTGGATGGGTTGTCAAATCTCCTGAATATGTCCAGGAAAATGCTAAAAAGTATGTAGTTCCACGCTTATTATATTTTGGTCAACTTTTGGTGATTTGGGGAGATTTTGGATGTTTATTAACTTTTTTGGTGGAATCGGAATTGGTAAATTGGTGATATTGCGGATTTAGATTTCTTGTTAGGTTGGCATCTTGTATTAATATAATATAAGGAGTAATGTTCTCACAGCTGCTGAACCATAATCAGCAGTGATCACTTACTTCCTGGCTGTATTGCATCCTGCTTGATATCTTTTCTTGTTTCACTCTGGATTTTCTCTGCATATGGATTAAATAAGTACAGATTGTTTTAAAATCAATGACAAAAGGTTGTTAAAATGATAATTATTTTAACAATCTTATTACATGTATTGTATCGTCTGCATAGCAGGCGCTGGAGTATTACAATGAAGCCGAGTTGGAGGGGTGCGCGTGAGAGGAAGAAAATGCTTCTTCTCTTATGAGCACCCCTAAAAACTTGCGCTCTTCTCCGCTCAGCACCTGCTGCGCAGGCTAATTATAAATGACCAATGGCTCAATGACCAGGATTTTGTATCCCGAATGCACCAATCCATTCACAGCACTCTTATTGAAACCTCCCCACAACTGCCACATCTCCACAATGGGCAGTTAACTCTGCACCCTAGGGGGGGGGGGGGGGTAGCTCAAGTTCATTGTTACCCCTATAAGGCACCAAATTACCATTTATTTCAAAATGACAACTACCGTAAAAGCTCTATTTAGCCCCCCCTCCTTCCGTCAGGCTGATGTAAATTACTTTTCAGCAATATTTTCTGGCGTTTCAGTCACTTTATATTGAAATGTGGTCTTTAATTTCCAGAACTATCGTCGAGTTAGGGTATAAATGACGTTTCCTTTGTAAGACGGTCATACATAACCCATTTCTTGTTCTGTTTTAGTTAGTCAGTGGTGTAATAGTAAAGTTTGAAAAAATAATGTGAATTTTCTTGAAAATTTATGATTTGAAATAAGCCCCCCTCTCTATTAAGCCCCCCTCTCTAATAAGCCTCCCTACTTGAGGCCTGAAATTAAATAAGCCCCCCGGGGGCTTAATAGAGCTTTTACGGTAGTTACTGTATTTTTTTAACATCAGAGGAAACCCCCCCCCCCCCCCCCCCCCCCCCTGCAATTTGTCAAATTAGGTCGAATCTCGGGTATACCTTTTGTGTTTCAGTCAGGGAACACCAGTCGAAGTTAATCACAGATGTTTTTAATTTTTCCCGAATCAGAGAAACCAGAAACTTTAGCTTATTGACTCGAGAATAAACCTGAAACTCAAATTAACTTAAGCTTATATTAGACGATCTAATTTTACAAGACTTACGGTATACTTCTGGATGTAACTTTGGATACACCACAACAGGATATAATGCTGCAAGGGTAAACGCTGTAAATCCTCCAATAAAAATCGCTGTCTTCACTTTGCTAGACATTTCTTTCCGCGATTATTGACGATCGATCGAGCGAGTGTCAAGCAGCCGCCATTTTGTCTGCCAGCTGTACATACGATCAGCGGTCTCTATAGCGTGTCACGTGATAAGTGACAATATTTTTCCTCGTGTGGATTTCTGTCATAGACTACACATCGGTAAACCTTTTTTCCTCCTGCACTTCTGAAGATGTCTGAAAACAGTAATCCGAGGTGCTTTTTTGACATTTCTATCGGCGGCGAGAGAGGTAGGTTGTTGATCTTTTACATTCATGTCTTAGAACCTTGATAAATCAATATTATTATAAACTAAGTTTATTAAAAGTCCATGCGACATGTGTGTTCTGTTTAATTTAAAAATATGCGCAAACTATAGCTTAGATCTGTGCCTACCTTGCAGTTTGTGTGGTTATATAAAGTATTGTGCGGGAAAACGTCACATGAAAGTATTAAAGGCCACAGCATGCCAAGATAATTGAGTTTTGAGGACATTTTGGAAAATTTTTAAAACCACAGGCCTCCCAAGCTAAATACGGACCTTCAGATTGGGGTACGAGTACGAGAACGAGTACGAGTACGACTTTTTAAACCTATTGCGCATCCTCAAGATCATCATGTGTCACTCCAATCTCCGGCCAGAACCTACACTTCTACTGGTCAGTCACAGGGAAGAGCGAGGGCTCTGGGAACAATATTGTTTTGAAAGAAGAAAGTCGTACTCGTACTCGTTCTCGTACTCGTACCCCAATCTGAAGGTCCGTAATATAAGAGAATACCGTCACGATATAAGCGGTATTGTGTTACAAAGACTCGATTTATAAGGGTTTGCATGGGAATGCAACGGTTTTGTTCCAGATGATATGAATAATAAATTATTATTAGAATGTTCTGTGAATAAAACCGACTTACCCTGTTGCTGTGTTGTATTCTTTGTAGTTTGCTCACTTCTCAGGCTTGTTTGAAGAGATTTCGGCAAGTTATCGTTTTGCGATGTTTCCGTTAATATATAAAGGGAAGGCAGGAAAGAATATTTCAAAGCTACTCACTTAAAGCTCAATAAATAATTTCTGTAAAAATGCTCAAATTGCCTCACCATAAACGTTCGTAAGTTCGACCGTCCACTTTCTTGGAATCTTGTTGAATGGTTGAACCACACACAAAATGGGGCGCGCCCAAAATGGTGTCACCTAAAACAAAATTTACGTCACGACATAAAATTATTGGTTTTATTATTCACCAGTTGGAAGAATATTGTTTGAGGTATTTGCTGACAAGTGCCCAAGGACAGCAGAGAACTTTCGGTCGCTGTGTGTTGGAGACAAAGGAAATGGTCCTGCAACAGGGATACCACTTCATTACAAAGGCTCAACTTTTCATAGAAGTAAGTATCTGACAAACATATACCTGCCAACTCTCACGCCTTAGGCATGAGTCTCACGCCCGCCGGTCGAAAACTTTGATCTCACGTTAGCTCATGCTTACGGACCAATTTCTCACACCTGGCTGAAAAAATTTGAGCTATTACAGCCTTAACTGACACACTTATGAAAAATATTTCACCCGCCTCCTCTGGTCGCATTCTCCCAAGAGATAGGTCTGAATCAAATGGCTGCTAATACTGTCCAGTGACATCATATCGCGTTTGCTTTAAATCTTGCCGAAATTAAATAAGATATTGGCATTTGATTCAGACATCTCTCCTGGGAGTAAGCGACAGAGGAGGTGGCTGAAATTCAGGCTAATTTTAGTAACATATTCTAGTCGTCAATGCATTTGGAAATGACTAACTTGATGATGTTGTTGTTGTAGTTATCAAGGCTTTCATGATCCAGGGTGGTGATTTTACCAACCACAATGGCACCGGTGGAGAGTCTATCCATGGAGAAAAGTTTGATGACGAAAACTTGGAATTAAAGGTATCCATACAATGCAGTCTCAGAGACACATTGGCCTAATGGTTAGCGTCACTGTTGGACTCTGGATCGAGTGGTCCAGGCTCGAGCGCTGGCCAGGGTCATTGTGTTGTGTTCTTGAGCAAGACACTTAACTCTCACAGTGCCTCTCTCGACCCAGAAGTATAAATGGGTACCGGAGACAAAATAGTGGGGGTAACCTGCGATGGACTAGCATCCCATCCAGGGGGAGTAGCAATACTCCTAGTCGGCTTCATGCTATGGAAACCAGGATAAGCATTGGCATTGTGGGCCAGTTGTTGACCCGAGTGCAGTAAACTTTCTCAGGCTAACTAATCAGAATCTTATTATATAATAATTATATTGTATTAAAGAAATAAAGACGTCTTGATGAACATTATTTGCAGCATGACGAAGCTGGTTTACTCTCCATGGCAAACTCTGGTCCAAACACTAATGGCTCACAGTTTTTCATCACTTGTGCTGAGACACCTCATCTTGACGGGAAGCATGTTGTCTTTGGTAAAGTTCTTAAGGGAATGGGTGTTGTTAGACAACTTGAAAACACACCTGTTGATGATAGTAAACCCTTTCAGGTTAGTCGCACCTTGTTGTCATATTTTTTTAGTCAGTAATGTGCAGTTCCAGAAAATATGTTGTGGTTTAAATTTGTTATTGGTTTAAATTTTTTCAAACCAGTTTGGTTTTTATTTTCCTTTGTTCCAGATTATGATAATGATATAAGGAAAATAAAAATCAAACTGATTTGAAAATTTTTAAACAAATAAAACATTTGAACCATAACAAATATCCATACCCACCCCAAGGAAGGTCATTGGAAATTCCGAGGGGGAGGGGAATTCAAACCAAAAAAACCTTCCATGGGGAGGTATGGATATTTTCTGGAATCACACAATGTAACTAGGCAAGTTGTTTTGGAGCCTAGCTATTGGTAGGTAGGAACAGATCCAGGAAAAACCTTGACCGGTAGAGTTTGAGCGATAAAATCTATGGAAGTCGGGGGGCATTGTTCCCCTGCAAACGTTTTTAGATTTTCACTCATTAAAATTACATTACCCATGAGTTTGAGTCATTTGGAAAATTTGACCGATTTCGGTAAAACGATGGAAACCGGTCTGGATCCGCGCCTGATAAGTGTGGCTGTTGATTCTGGCTAAGAGATGCATACTATCCCTGTGTAAAATATTAAATGGTATTCTTTTCTGTTCTAGCCATGTGTTATTGATGACTGTGGTGAGGTGCTGCTGGGAGAAGATGACGGCATAGTTGTTTGATGATGGAACAGGAGACTTGCTGCCAGACTGGCCCAGAGACTCAGGGCTGGACTTCAGCAAGGTAATACAATTTCATTGTAATCTCGAACTATGGATCTCATTTTGACTTGTCAGGATAGATCATCGATGTGATGTAATCCATTTTGATTGAAAACCTGATTGGTGTTTGAGAACAACAGCTTGATCCTGTCTCTTTTTGGGCATAGAATTTCAATTGTTTACAGCTGTTAGGATGGAGCAGATTAAGTAGATAATTCATAAAGCACAACATAGCAGCCAGTGCTCGAAATTTAAAAAAAAACCAAGTTGTCCTTATGCCCAATGCCGGACAACCAAACCCCTGACTTTGGTTGCCCTGATGACTGCTTGGTTGTCCTTAAAATATTATCTGACCGATTGCCTAATAAACGTTTTGACTCAATTTTCACAATTCTCTGAAGTGCATTAATTCAAATAATAAATTCACAATGTTTCACACAAAGTTAGTATATATGTAACTACTTGTGTTTACTTTATTCAGTGTCAAGGTCCAATGCTTATAACATGTCTGAGTCCAGGGCTCAAAATTACTAGTCACCAAATGCAATTTTTTAGTTGCCAGATTGTAAAATCAAATAGAAGCTAGTTTAATTTAAAAGTGTTTAAAATCATTATGGTTGCGAAAATAAAAACAAAACAAGCTTTAAAACAAACAAATTACATATTAAGACTTTCCAGCCACTAACTTTGTAGCTAACGTGAGCCAAACACGATCGCAAGTAACCAGAGACACAACCCATCAACATACATGAAGTACTCAAGATTTTCACTAAGCTTGCAATGCATTATAGGGCGATTTGAACCCAGAAACTGTGAATGCCACTTGCGTGAGCTACTTGCGTATATAAACTTCGAAAATCTTGGTTGCTTCCATTTATTACCTGAAGATTACCCCTATATTTAGAGCTATTTTCCTGTGTCAAATTAATAACTTCTTTTCGTTATTCTGTTGGACATCACAGAAACGTAAGTACTTCGATCGATTTATACTTGGGTTGTCCGGTGGTTTTTTCTCGGACGACCGGGCCTTTAGTTTTACTGAAAAGTGGTTGCCCGAAACACTTTTTAGTCGTCTCGGACGACCGGACGACCGCTAATTTCGGAGCACTGAGCAGCTGCATTCAGCATGAGTGTGATTAAATGTTTTAAATTATCAAACAGAAGACATGAACTAAGTCAGGGAAACAAGTGCCGATTTTTGTAAATTTTCTCGGAAGCACTTGATCAGTTTCCAAATCTTTTTATCCAATCAAAAACCAGCGCGAGCACACACAAGTACTCTGAAAGCAATCGCGCCAGCAAAGATGTCATGCTGCTTAGCAATTTCAGGGATGAACACCGCGGGCTCAGTCCCGTCTTGGAGGTGGGATTTCCCCCGACTGAACTAGTTAGCTATTTACATGTGTGGCCGAGGAGTTGAACTTTGGACTTCCAAGAACAGCTATTGGCAAGGATGGAGGACTTGAACTTGGAACCCTAACCACATGGCCATGCTGCCTCCTTTACATGTACATGTTCATGTCTAATTTCCCAGCTACACCTGCCTAACGATTCATGGTCAAGTGCATTTTTTTATTTGACATTTAGTCAAATTGTTTTAAATTTATTTTCCAGACTGATGAAGTGTTGGTTGCAGCAGAGAAACTAAAAAGTGTTGGAAATGAACAATTCAAGGCACAAAATTATGAAGTAGCCCAAAAGAAGTACAGTAAGACACTACGGTAAGATGGGATGCAAAATGATGTTCCCTTGAACTTTACGCTTGGTAGAAACACAATGGGAAAGATAGTATTCAGTCAGTGACACAGCTACTCAGAAAAAAACATTTCCAAGTTTTTCCAACAGTTGTCAAACCTGTGACCTTCCAAACACCATCCATACACTCTACCACTGAGCTACAGGAGACTTGTGGGAGCTTAGGCCATATAACTAGGTTCAAATATGACAAACTTCCCGCATACTGCTAGGATTAGTTACAAATGTACGTAAAGGGGCTTATATTCAGGGGGGCTTATAACCCGGGGGGGGGGGGGACTTCCGTATAAAGTGACGGGGGTGATCGTCGTACCTTTTAGGGGTTAAAATTCGTGGTTTGGTACCGCTTAGGGTGTTAAAATCTAAAATGTCTACCGTTAGAGTTATTCCGGTACCTTTTGGGGTATTTTGCGGGGAAAAATATGACAGGAACTAGTTTTGTCGTAGAATAATGGTACCTCTTAGGGGTGAAAATGAATTCGAGCCACACCCACCAAACGAGATTTTGGTACCTTTTAGGGGTTCTTTTCAAAATTTCCAGCGATCACCCATGTCACTTTATATGGGAGTCCCCACCCAGGCTTATAAGCGAGTTATTATTGGTGGAGGGAAGAGGAGCTGTTATTGGTGGATTTTGTGATTGTCTTTCAGCTATCTTAATCATGAAGACTCAGGCGACTCAGACTCTGACGAAGATGACAAATCAAAACAAGAGAAAGAAAAGATCCATGAAGAAAAATGAAATCATTGTTATTAAGTTGTTATTTAAACAGGTAAAACATGTTATATCACTACTAGCCATATAGCATTTATAATGACCATTTTGACAATCCTATAATTTAAAGTTCTGGGTCTGGTTGTTCAAAGGGTGGATAACGCTATCCACCGGATAAATCACTATCCAGTGGATAAGTGTTGACAAAAAAAAACTACGCTATCCACCGGATAGTGATTTAAAAGATGGATAGCGTTATCCACCCTTTGAACAACCGGCCCCTGAAAGAAAACAATCCCTGAAAGTAGTGACCTTAAACATAATTTGATATGGAAATGCTGCATGCATTTTTTAACGTCTTAAATTTTATGATGGATAATTATTATTATTATAATAATTTCTGATCGAGTGTTGAAACTTCTATTTGCAGAGCTGCTTGTAAAGCCAAATTAGGAGACCATTCAGGAGCAGTAGCTGATTGTAATGAGGTACGTCAGTACACTGGAAATAAAATAGTTGAATTGTAAAACGCATTTGAATATATCCCGCATTATTATAGAAAATGCGCTATATAAATACCACTACCATTACCATTACCATTACTATACCATTACCATTACCATTACCATTTACTATTACCATTACCATTACCATTACCATTACCATTACCATTACCATTACCATTACCATTACCATTCAATACCATTACCATTACTATACCATTACCATTACTATACCATTACCATTACCATTACCATTACTATACCATTACCATTACCATTACTATACCATTCCCTTGTAAAATAGCCACCGGGATCTCGCCGGGATCTTGCCGGGATCCCGCCAAGAATCCCATTCCCGCCGGGATCCCGCCGAGATCCCGCCGATATGAAAATTTTCCCGCCGGGATCCCGTCGGGAAAAAATTCCCGTCCTGGATCTTGGCGGGATTCCCGCCGGGAAATCCTTTCTTACCGGGATTCCCGGCGCGAAAAAAGTCTCATCACGAATCCCGGCGAGAATCCCGCCGAGAAAAAAAAATCCCGGTTGTATTCCCGGCGAGAATTTTTGTTCTCGCCGGGGGAAAAAAATCTTGTTTAGAAATTCACGCAGAGAAGTTCTTATCGACGAAATGCAAATCCCGGCGGGATGACAAGTTCCTGACATAAACTACTCCTCGGTTGACCCTGGAACCTTTTGGAGTTCAAAAGACAATCGTGACACTTTACTAAAACTAAGTTCACTTTCAAAGAAGTAAGATTAGTGGAAAATATAGCGACCGTTTTGAGATTTAATAGCGTAAAAACGGTTTTACTGAAAGTCCATCGAACGAAGAGGCGCGTGTTGCATAGATGTTAGATTTGTTGATTACTTAGGATCACGGTTGATTTGTGGATTAAAAGTGCGCTGTTTTTTTCTGTGTATTTTATTAACCGGTATAAAAAGTCTAAAAAGGCTTACCTTTGAAGGCTTACCTTTGAGAACTCCAGTGACCATTTCACTCGGTGATGATACGATTGCAAACGGAGTAGCAGAGGTACGACACCGTTTTGAAGATTTCTCTTGAAATGTGACCTTGCGATTATCGTTATTCTAGATCAAGGGTCGCTAAAAAAGGTTCAGGGATTGGGAGCTCATCCTTCTTTCATTTTTCTGTGTTGCCTGTTCTTCCCGACACGGACCACCCACTTAGCAAAAATTTGCGGGCTTATTCCCGCCAAGTATCGTTAACTGAGCAATATGATTGGCCGATGTATGTCACGTGGGCCATACTACACGCCATCCCGTGATGATGTGAGCAACCCGTTTGAAGTGAGAATTTTCTCAGAAAGTTTGATTGCTGAATAATTCGTCGTTTTATCCCACAATGCAAGGGTTGGAAAAAATGTTTTGCTTAAAAGAAATGGAACATATGATGGAAAAAGTTGTTTTACGTCGTTTGATCAAGAAATTGGATCAACAAAGTTGTTGGAACATTCTGGAAATGCGAACGAAAATGTCGAGCATCTTTGACTGAACGGAAATTTTAGCAAAGTCATGGGAAAGCCTGAACAGTGGATGAAGATACCGTAATTCTGACTACTCACATTGAGGTAGTTATTACTTTTCAGTGCCGCTTTCATGTAAAAACTTTTAGACTTGTGACTTCAGATCTGCCCGTGATTCAATGGAATTTTACGAAATGGCTTCTTCCCAGCTTGGTTTGACTTTGGTAGATTGCGTAAAGCTGTGTAAAGTTTATATTCTTCTTGACCTTTACCCACAGCTCAAGAAAAAGGTTAGTTACACGATCTGTATTTTAATTTCAAGTGAATTGTGATGACCTTCTCATGCAAATAAAATATATCGGGTTGTTTTGATACACAGGAATCGTATTTCACTGTGTTTGTTTTGGCGACGTTCGGCGGGCTTACCTTCGATCAGTTTAATTCACTGTTAAAGTACCTGAACAGAAGCAATATTTCTCTGGATAAATCCACCTGCGTTATTACTTAACCTGATTACAGTTTTCACTTTTTAATACCTTGTGGCGTAAAACAGTGAGTAAATTACGAACCTCGCGATCGTTTATTTTTACGACACTTGAACTCGGTGTAAACACAGCTTTCATTTTGAAATGTTATCGCCAATAGCCACTGAATAACGAGAAAGGCAACGGGAATTAATTTGAGGGCTGACAGAAACCAAGTGATTTTCAGGTGCTGAAATGCAGCGGCAAAATCCTGGCGGGAATCTTGCCGAGAACTTATGCAAAGAAGAAATTCCCGGCGGCCAAATTCTCGCCGGGATCCCGGCAGGATTCCCGGCAAGAAATTGGCCACAGAGAATTTTTCCTGGCGAGATTCCCGCTTGTTCTGCGATTCCCGGCGGCCAAATTCTCGGCGAGATTTCTCGCCGGGATTCTTGGCGGGAGCGGGATTCCCGGCGGCCAATTCCTTGCCGGGATCCCGGCGCGAATCCCGCCGGGATCCCGCCGGGATCCCGGCAAGATCCCGGTGGCTTTTTTACAAGGGTTACCATTACCATTCAATACCATTACCATTACTATTACCATTACCATTCAATACCATTACCATTACCATTACCATTACTATTACCATTACCATTACCATTCAATACCATTGCCATTACCATTACCATTACCATTACTATACCATTACCATTGTCATTACCATTACCATTGTCATTACCATTACTATACCAGTGCTCGAAATTAAAAAAATTCCAAGTTGTCCTTATACCAAATGCCGGACAACCAAACCCCTGACTTTGGTTGCCCTGATGACTGCTTGGTTGTCCTTAAAAATATTATCTCACCTATTGCCTAATTATGAGTTTTGATTCAATTTTCACAATTCTCTGAAGTGCATTAATTCAAATAATAAATTCACAATGTTTCACACAAAGTTAGTATATATGTAAACTACTTGTTTACTTTATTCAGTTTCAAGGTTCAATACTTATAACATGTCTGAGTCACCAGGACTCGAAATTTAATATTAGTCGCCAAATGCAAATTTTAGTTGCCATAGAAGCTAGTTTTAAAATTTTAAAAAGTGTTCAGAATCATTATGGTTGCAAAAATAAAAACAAAACAAAATGTTTTTGCAAAACAAGCTTTAAAAACAAACGAATTACATATTAAGACTTTCCAGCCACTAACTTTGTAGCAAACGTGAGCCAAACACGATCGCAAGTAACCAGAGACACAACACATCAGCATACATGAAGTAGTCAAGATTTTTACTAAGCTTGCAATGCATTATAGGGCGATTTGAACCCAGAAACTGTGGATGCCACTTGCGTGAGCTACTTGCGTGTATAAACCTCGATTCAGTTGATTTTAAAAATCTTGGTTGCTTCCATCTATTACCTGAAGATTACCACTATATTTAGAGCTATTTTCCTGTGTCAAATTAATAACTTCTGTACGCTATTCTGTTGGACATCGCAGAAACGTAATGTAAGTACTTCGATCGATTTATATCTTGGTTGTCCGGTGGTTTTTTCTCGGACGACCGGGCCTTTTAGTTTTACTGAAAAATGGTTACCCGAAACACTTTTTAGTCGTCTCGGACGACCGGACGACCGCTAATTTCGAGCACTGCTATACCATTACCATTACCATTACTATACCATTACCATTACCATTACCATTACCATTCAATACCATTACCATTACTATTACCATTACCATTACCATTATAATAATTACCATTACCATTACCATTACTATTACCATTACCATTACCATTACCATTCAATACCATTACCATTACCATTGTCATTGTCATTACCATTACCATTACCATTACTATACCATTACCATTCAATACCATTGCCATTACCATTACTATACCATTACCATTCTCATTACCATTACCATTACCATTCAATACCATTACCATTCAATACCATTACCATTCAATACCATTACCATTACTATTACCATTACCATTACTATACCATTACCATTACTATTACCATTACCATTACTATACCATTACCATTACTATTACCATTACCATTACCATTACTATACCATTACCATTACGTACCATTCAATACCTTTACCATTACCATTACCGTTACCATTACTATACCATTACCATTACTATACCATTACCATTACCATTACTATACCATTACCATTACTATACCATTACTATACCATTACCATTACCATTACCATTACTATACCACTACCATTACTATACCATTACCATTACCATTACTATTACCATTACCATTACTATACCATTACCATTACTATACCATTACCATTACTATACCATTACCATTACTATACCATTACCATTACAATTACCATTACCATTCAATACCATTACCATTACTATACCATTACCATTACTATACCATTACCATTACCATTACCATTACCATTACTATACCATTACTATACCATTACTATACCATTACCATTAACATTACCATTACCATTACTATACCATTACCATTACTATACCATTACCATTACCATTACCATTACTATTACCATTACCATTACTATACCATTACCATTACTATACCATTACTATACCATTACCATTACCATTACTATACCATTACCATTACAATTACCATTACCATTCAATACCATTACCATTACTATACCATTACCATTACCATTACTATACCATTACCATTACCATTGTCATTATGATTACCATTACCATTACCATTACCATTCAATACCATTCATTACCATTACTATTAGCATTACCATTACCATTACTATACCATTACCATTACCATTACCATTACCATTACTATTACCATTACCATTACCATTACTATACCATTACCATTATCATTACTATACCATTACCATTACTATTACCGTTACCATTACTATACCATTACCATTACTATACCATTACCATTACCATTACCATTACTATACCATTACTATACCATTACCATTACCATTACCATTACTATACCATTACCATTAGCATTACTATACCATTAGCATTACCATACCATTACTATACCATTACCATTACCATACCATTACCATTACCATTGTCATTACCATTACCATTACCATTACCATTACCATTACCATTCAATACCATTACCATTACTATTACCATTACCATTACTATTACCATTACCATTACTATACCATTACCATTGTCATTACCATTACCATTACCATTCAATACCATTACCATTACTATTACCATTACCTTTACTGTTACCATTACCATTACTATACCATTACCATTACCATTACCATTACCATTACCATTACATTACTATTACCATTACCATTACTACCATTACCATTACCATTACCATTACTATACCATTACCATTACTATACCATTACCATTACCATTACCATTACTATACCATTACCATTACTATACCATTACCATTACCATTACCATTACTATACCATTACCATACCATTGTCATTACCATTACCATTACCATTACCATTACCATTCAATACCATTACCATTACTATTACCATTACCTTACTATTACCATTACCATTACCATTACTATACCATTACCATTACCATTGTCATTACGATTACCATTACCATTACTATTACCATTACCATTACCTTTACTATTACCATTACCATTACCATTACTATTACCATTGCCATTACCATTACCATTACCATTACCATTACTATACCATTACCATTACCATTACTATACCATTACCATTACCATTACCATACCATTACCATTACCATTACATGGGTATTAGCCGGGTTAGGACAGGTTAAGGTCTGTCTACAACTCAAGTGGCTTATCAGGCCGGCGCTTATCTCCTGTTTCCATAGCATGAAGTGACTAGCAGTATCACTACTCCCCTGGATGGGATGCTAGTCCACGCAGGTAACCCCCAGAATTGTTGTGAGGTTGCCCTCAACTGACAATTCACTGGTATGCATTTATACTTGGAGAGAGGCACTATGAGAGTAAAGTCTCTTGCCCAAAACACAACACAACAACAACAGCCAGCGCTTGAACCCAGACGGATCTAACTGGTTCGTTGTGTCTCCCACTCCTTTAATGTAATGTGAGTCTTGTAATAATTAATTATTATGTTTCTCGATGTTGCAGGTCCTGGATGTGGATGCGAATAATGTAAAAGCTCTTTACAGAAGAGGACAGGCTAATACAAACATGAATGACTTTGAGCAGGCAATGGTATGTTGGACTACCTTTACAACAAATTTCAAATCTTGCAATGCATTTGTAAAGGTTTAATGTCCTTTAAAAGAAAAATAAAGGAACCAAAAATGACATGGATACTTACAGTGAATGTAGTGAGTATCAAAACAGCAGTCTTTCCATGTCCAAGCTTTTGATATAAATGGCATAGTGATGCTATTAGTGGCATTTCTATTATTTAGCCTTTCCATTGCTCACAGAGGAAGTAGGCTTGATCGAATGAAAACATCACAAGAAAGATCACATTAAATAAGGAAGTTTACCAATGTTGTGAGCTCTCATACTTTCCTGTAATCCAAACATCTAGGGTCAATATTATAAACAAAGTCTAAACTAGACCTGGTTTAGCTGAATTTGGGTTCACACAGTACTCGATCCTCTCAGGGCTGTCATTGAGTTCACTGGATTTTGACTTGATGTTACTGGTGAAACATTAAAACCAACAGGTGGTTTAAAACTTATGTTCACAGCCCTGCTGTCTTACAATGACTAGGCGGAGGCTACACTGTATTATTAAATGTAGATGAGTCACAGTTCATGTAGACAGTAGACTGAGTTTCAACATGGTTTAACGAGTGTGACTATTGGTTTAAATTCTGTTTAGACCATGGTTTTCCTAAACTTCGTTTAAATAATCGGCCCCTAATGTAACAACAAGAGTTGACGAGGACTGAAGGATGAGAGTTAGATAAGAGTTTTCTTAAAACATTACTTTACCACTGATTTCAATGCTACGCGACCTTCAAAATCAAAATTCACTTGGCAATACACTTCCGTCAATCATGCGTAGTCCTTATATGGCTTTTCTCCTGCTGTGCGACAAAATCATGCACGCACGATTGTAATGTACTGAAAGGCCACTGCTTTCTACTTTTACACTTCGCTACCGCCATTTGCAAAGGAAAGAACTTTTCTGGATCCGTTGTCGTCGTCTACAAACAGAGAAACGTCCGAAAACAGCACTGACTACGATTGCGTTACACGACACAAATTTGCATTTAATAACGTCTAGACATGTCTAGTCATATCGTTACGCCTGATTGACGGAAGTGTATTGCCAACTTTGTTTGACTTTGAAGGTCGCATAGCAATGAAATCAGTGGTATTTGAAATGCTGAGATCTTATAAGCACAATTTTGATTTTTTTCGTTCTGAACAGGTTGATCTTCAAGCTGCTGCTAAACTGGAACCTAACGACAGAAGTAAGTGTCTTGCTTTGCCATCTGAAGGTCAATAGCCAGAAGGGCATCCGGGTGTCCTGTGCACGCCCAATCTTGGGGAGAAATGATTAAAAATGCACCTGCAGGACGCCCACTTTTCAAATTCTGGCTTAGAAAAAGCCTGGGTTGCACTATTTTTGGTATATGATTTTACAGTGAAAACCTATGACTAACTTGGCCTTTTAGTTTTATTGTTTCCTTTCACTATTATAGTTAGTTTTAAATTTGTTAGTTGTATTATTACTCTTTTTCACACTGTTTTCACATAGTATTAGTATTAACATTTTTCTCTACACTTCATAAGCTTAATATATATTTTGTGCATTTGATTTATTTTATAACTGACGATGGATGTTGTACATCCGAAATATGTTTTCTAAATTAAAAAGTTTCCTTGTCTTTCTAAAAATACTATGACTAACTGTAAAAGCATTGCCGTTAATTTTTCCTTTTTAATATTTTAAAATTGCTTTAAATTTTGCAGATATAAAAAGTGAGATTGCAAGACTAAAGAAGTTAATGGACGAGCAACGCAAGAAAGAGAAACAAATTTATTCAAAGTTGTTTTCATGACAAAGCTTGTCAATATTTTTTTAGAACTGTTTATCCATGAAATTGTAGACACGTTAAATAATGCTAACCAATACGAAACTTCATCTTAACAATAACAGTATGGCACTCATTTGCATGTGAGCAAGCAATAATTTATTTTATTGCCCACAATGTATAGCCATGTACTACCATAAAGTTCTGAAAGTAGCGACTCCTCAAAAGCATACATTGTTAGTCACCGAAAGTAACAACCCTCTGAAAATAGCAACCTTAATAATTTGACTACCTTATTCTTACTTAATTTCGCGTGTACTTAATTTCACGCGTACTTAATTTTGCGAAATCGACATATCCGTATTTCAGAGGCTTTATTTTAGCGATTTCAGAGAAAAAAGGGCTCAAAGGCTTAAAATTTTGCGAAAATATTATCTACAATAATTTGTCGCAATTTTTTCATATCGCGAAAAATTAAGACGTGCAAAAATAAGTACGAATAAAGTAATTATTAGTCTGATGAGAAATAACAGTTGGGAATAACAGATAAAGCAAAACATAATAATTTACTTTGTTCTAAAGTTTTAATCCTTTTCATCTCTAAATTTACGTTAATGCACACATTTGATACAATTATTATTAAGATGGAGTGGCAGCTGCTATAAATCTCATTAAATTCGTAACTTTATGGTATCAAACAGTGAACAAAGAGTTGTTTTTTTTGTGAACAAAGATTTGGTGTTGCCTTTTTTCATGAGTTTCTTGGTGAAACCATTGAAATAGCCTGCGACGCAGATGGAATCAACTGCCGGTGATTGATTCCATCTACGACGCAGGCTACCACTGAAACCAATAGTAACATTTTCACATCTGTCCTTGGTGTGGCGAAACTGGCATGTACCGCAGTCACATTACCAAACAAAGGAGTTGTGCTCATGTGGCTGTTGCTTTCAACATTTTAATATTTGACTTCATAAATATTATTGTTCCAGCAGGACGACCATCTTCTTTGTTACACGTATGATCAGATTCCAATAATTTTCTCCCAAAACATCACTGAACAAATAAACAAGAGTTCCGTACAGACAGTGTAGAGTTTCTTTTTTAAACGAGTTACATTGTACATGTATCATGTTAGACGTTTGGGCTCATTGTATTGAGCCTGTACATGTCCCTTAATGAAGTTGTAAACACCAAGCTATTGCAAAATCCTGCTCACACACCACTAGTCTGGCTAAACAGATGTTTCTCAGACTTCACACATACAGTCGAACCTGTATATAACGGCCCTGTATTAAGCGGCCACCTCTATTAAGCGGCCAGCTTTCAAAGTCCCAAGTTATATTTGCTACTTGTATTAAACCTGTATTAAGCGGCCACCTGTATTAAGCGGCCACTTTCTGAAGTCCCAAGGGTGACCGTTATATACGGTTCGACTGTAATATAATTATTCCCCAGCTTGAGAGATGTCTTAGATTTGACCGGAAAAGTTCCACACTGACATCATACAGATATCTGTGTAGTGTCTCTGATTGGTTGCTGCTCAATTTTGAATTTTTGCATGCAAATATAAACAACCAATCAGAGAAACTACACAGATCTCTGTGGAGATACATCATCATGGAATTAAGTTACTAATATATCAAACACGAGAGACAGTGTTTCATCAGGATATCCAAACACCGAGAATAGAGTTGAAAATACGACGCACAGCGGAGTATTTTTGATGAAGTTCGAGGTGTTTGGATAGCCGATGAAACACTGTCTCGAGTGTTTGATATATCTTCTCAATCGAAACAAAATCTAAGGAGTAAACGGAGAAATAAAATCGTAAAATCTATGATAATTAAGACCGAGTATCAAACCTCCGTCACGGTTATGATTTTCTTTGTTTTAACTTGATGAATTATTAATGAGTTTGAGAATGTCATTTCAAATAATAGATGTCTTTCAAGTGAAGTAAGATTGAATGAAAAAGAGAGATGCATGTTGTTAACACAATACAATCAATTATGTGGCAAGAAATGATGGTAGAAATTTGATTACCAGTCAGTGACACAAGCTACTGGGAAAAAAATTCCGAGTTCTCCCAACAGGAGTTGAACCAATGACCTTCCGCACACCGGTCGGACGCTCTTCCACTAAGCTACAGGAGACTCGTGGGAGCTAGGCCATATAACTAGGTTCAAATGTGACAAGCATACTGCTAGGATTAGATATGTTGATATGTGTAGAAAGAAATGGTGAATTTTAAGCTTGGTAGAAACATGAGAAAGATGTTTTATCAGTCAGTGACACAAACTACTTGGGAAAAACAACTGAGTTCTCGCAACAGGAGTCAAACCTATGACCTTCCGTGTAGTTTGTACTGCCTGATAATATATCTCATATTTCTACCAGGCTTAAAATTCACCATCATTTCTTTCTACAATAATTTACAATAATAATATTGTATCCATAAGTTTGTCAGACTAAATTTAATTTTTGGTAAATTTATGATAAGGAGTTGAAACTTTTATCTCCTCCTCGTCAAAAATTTACCAAAAATTAAATTTAGCCTGACAAACTTTAATAAGGATACAATAAGTATAGGTAATCGCATGATTTCGAGTGCAATTTGGAATAAATAAGCACGAGTAAATTTTTCAGACTAACAAAATTGCACGAGCCCGTAGGGCGAGTGCAATTTGTAGTCTGAAAAATTTACCAGTGCTTATTTATTCCAAATTGCACGAGAAAAATCATGTGATTACTTGTTAATAACACACTTGAAAAAATACTGTTTACGGGTTACTTAGGCTGAGGAGCCCTTGGTCTTCGTAAAAATTTCGGAAGTATTCGCAAACCTTCCGATAAAGTTGGGAAATCCTTCGGATGTCTTCGGGTGATCTTCGGCAACCTTCGGAAATATTCGGGTGATCTTCGTAAATCTTCGGTAAACTTCGGAGGTCTTCGGGTGATCTTCGGAAATCTTCGGTAAACTTCGGAAGCCTTCGGATGAAGTTCGGAAAACTTTGGAAGACTTCGGGCAATCTTCTGAAGTCATCGGATGATCTTCGGAAACTTTCGGAAGGCTTCGGGTCAACTTCGGTAATCTTCGGCATACCTCGTATGACCGTCGGGAGCCGTTAGGGGTCTTCATACTAACTTCGGAAATCTTCGGAAATTGTAATTTGCACTGGTGTTACACTTTTTGCACTAGTGTTACACTTTTTGCACTGGTGTTACACTTGAACTGCACTGCTCTTAGCCAATCAGAATGGAGTAATTTTTTCAAGTGTATTATTAATTATTATAAAGAATGCTGATGCAAAGAGAGATCACCATTATTTTTCTAATGCATGGTTCAATAAACGGAGTAGACTCAGTCTGCAGCCATCACGGACGCACCAAAATAATAAACAGAGTTGCTACAACAAAACTTTCATCAATCTTGTAACCAGAGTCCAGCAGCAGGAACGGGCAACAAGGACCTCTGAGATAAAGCATTCCGCCATGACAGGATTATTGGACTTCCAGTTTTACTGTGCATGTCAGGCGGAACGCTTTATCCCAGAGGTCCTTGTTGCTTGTTCCTGCTGCTGGAGAAGGGTAACGAGACTCTGGGAATGAGATTAAACTTTCATCAACTGTCTGGAATTTCATCTCATATTTTCATCACTTTCGTGTTAGATTTGTTCTCCCTCCTGATCTTGTCACACACCTCCATGTGTGATCTTCAACAGGGAAGTGCCAGGAATTGCCACTAAGCTGCACCACTGGATCAAACTTTTGCCTGAAAAAACGGAGTTTTTCCTTTGTCGTTGACTTTAAAACGTACACAATTCAACCTTGTCCATCTCAAAAATGTCCACCACAACTTGGTTGGCAGTAAAAGACGGTGATCTCTGAGCTTGTCATTAGTGATTACTTCGACCTGCTGCATTCCACTAAATGCTGCGGCGTACAAAAAATACAAATCGTCATTTTTAAAATTGTTTATGAAAACAGCACAAACATTTTCAAGCTTGGTATGCAAGTCTTCAGTGATCATTTCATTACGTATTATGAGCAGCACCTTTTTCTGCTGGGAAGCAAAGTGGTGTACGGTCTCTTCTACCAAGTCTTGTGTGAATTTGAATCTAGACGTTGAACCGTAAGAACCAACATTCATCCCATCAATTATAACGTCAAATGGCCCCCTTTCTTTGACAAACTTCTTGAAATGATAATCTTCTAGCTCTTTGTGTATATTCTTGCCCAGATCTTTGCCGTGGATTTCAGAAAAATTATGTTTAGGACTGATGATCTCGCATTCCAGTTGATGTATATCACTTGGGAGTATGCCACTCGTCAGCTGATTTCTGCAGTTGGAGCATGTGCCTATCTCACTAACACTGCAAAACTTCCATGTCCAGTTGTAAACTGGATCATGATTAAACCGCGAGTGAATTACGTGAAGCAAGTTAGCTGGCAGCCTTTCACCAGCATGTTCTAGATAATGAAAGACTTTCTGCGACATTCTGTCATAATGGTACCCATCAACATCATTTTGATTACTTTTCAAAGCAGCGTCACCTGACAGTTCATATTTACCCATGGACCTTTTAGGGCTCAACCTATTGTTATCTCCTTCTGATTGTTCATTTCCTGTATTTGCTTTTACGTTGTCAGGATTGAGCAGTGATGCAATCATCTCCTTATCAACATACAAGCGTCGGTCAGTCTTGCTTATCTTGCATACAAGACAATTACTGGTATCCAGTCTTTGCAATTTCTCCTCAAAAGCTGCAAGGCTTGCTTGGTTAATCCATTCCTGCCCAAGCTGGTAATGACCCAGTCATAGTGGCGTGTGTGGTGAGCCACGTTTTCATCATTAATGCTACCCAACATTTCTATAGCTTGTTTAAACTGCCCTCGGTTGCAGTAAGACTTGATCATAGTGGTTTTAGCTCCCTCACCAATGTAACTAGCATTTCGCTTCATGTCTTCGTACAATTTATCCACGGCTTCGTGCTGATCATGTTGAACAAACATGTGAAGCAGGGATGAGAAGCAGCTATCCACTGCCCAGGATTTGCCTCCATTCCTGCTCTCTTCAAACAGCTGTAAAGCATCTGCAATTTTACCAGTCTTTATGTGGTGTTTCATCTTCCGTTCTATATGTATACTTTGGCCGTTTTCAGTAGTTTTACTGGAAATCGTCGCCTCTGACGATAGAAGTGTTCTGGACAGCTGTGCCCATGTGCTTGGAACACGAGCTCTCCAAATTGACCCAATCCCTCTCACTCGAAACATACCGTTTCTTTATCAGGCGATGCCAGAAGAGAAACAACTGTTTGTAGACAACCCTTACACCTGAACCGTAAGTTTCACATGGATTGATAAATCAAAATTATAACTTCTTTTCGCCTTCCTTGCTGAACGTTCTTGTCTCTCTCTCGTCCCTCGCTTCTATGAGAGACGACTGGGACGAGTCAGACACGAAACAGCAGACATTTGGTCAGCGGCTATACAATTAGTGCCAGGTCTTGCTCGAGTTTCATGTGGGCTCCAGCAACGCCTGACTAAAACCTGTTCCAAACCATGAAGTCGGCCAGCGTGCCTCTTTCCTCCTGCGAAAGAGATTTTCTCCTTCAAAGCATAAGATCAAGAAAGGTAAAGACCGTCCGATCATTACATTGTTATACGATCTTCTTACATTGCTCAAATGTATTGAGCGTTGATGTTGTTTTCCGCTACTAAACAGCGTTTAGATGGACGAGAAACGTACGACTACAGGAAACTCAAGATTTCTTTCGGTGTGGACAGAGGACATTGTGAGGTTCAACTGGGCCGAACAAGGTGCGGTAAAGCGTCTTGATGCATGTCACTGATATATTTGTTTACTATGTTTCACTATTTTGTTCCCTCTTTTTGTGAGTATTTTTATTTTGTAAACACTTTACCCTGGCCTATTTAAACTGGAATTTTGGTAT
Organism: Desmophyllum pertusum; assembly: GCA_029204205.1. Lineage (NCBI taxonomy): Eukaryota > Metazoa > Cnidaria > Anthozoa > Scleractinia > Caryophylliidae > Desmophyllum > Desmophyllum pertusum. Next base: position 173,792 of record MU827319.1, read on the forward strand.
TTTGCTGCTTATTACAGTCAAGTCTCGCCTTGCGGACACCCTGTTATTACAGACACGCGCTATTACGGACAAAAATTATGCAGCCCTCCGCCTGGCGAAAGCTATGAAGGTTTGACTGAAAATGATCCCCGCTATTGTGGAATCTCGCTATTACGGACTCCAAACTATGTCCCGAGGGTGTCCGCCATAACGAGAGGTGACTGTACTTGTTAAGTTACATAAGCTTAAAATCAATGCAGTCACTCTCTCACCACCCCCCTCCCCCTTCCCCATCCCCCCTTCCCCCATCCCCCCTTCCCCCCTCCCCCTTCCCCATCCCCCCTCCCCCTTCCCCATCCCCCCTTCCCCCATCCCCCCTTCCCCCCTCCCCCTTCCCCATCCCCCAGGTAAAGTAGGGTTAAGGTCCTATTTATAAGGCAATTTTCTTGCAACAGTACAACATAAAAAAAATGTGAGTTGCAGGGAAGTAGAACTGGATCATCTGGGTGAGGGTAGTGCAAAGGACTTGCTCGTGACTTGATGTTTTGACAACCTGAGCAGAAGGTATCTTCAGAGTCAAGCGGAAAATTGTTCATCGGTCAACAGTGTTTTAAAAGTCTCTGATCTGGTTGGTCAATTTTAATAACCATAATGTTATTGGATGTTGAAACTCACAAGTCTTAGCAGCCAATAACATCCTTGTCTAAAAAAAATTGCAAACTACAGCTAGTCTATTATTTGTACGTATAGGGTTTTAGGACAGGTGTCATGTGACATTGCCCAGCCCAAGCCTAACAGGCCCACAGAGGGTCAGCTGTTTGTCAATGTGGAACTCTCACCTATGGCATCACCAGCATTTGAGTCAGGAAGGTTGGTTTTATACGAATTATGAACTTTTCTAGATAAGTTAATTATCAAGGATGTTGGATGTGTTGATAACAAGCTTTTATGCCAGAAGAGCATCCAGGTGTCCTGTGCCCACCAGTGGATGCCCAATCCTGGAAGAAAATAATAAAAAATGCACCAAAACGTAAACAAATTTATAGGGGAACATGCCTTCAGGATGCCCACTAAATTCAAATTCTGGATAAAAGCCTGGTTGATAATATTTAATGCATTAATTTCCAGGAATTATTAACATCTATAATTATTGCCAAACTGAAGATAGTAGCTGAGTCAAGTAAGAGCACTGCAGAAAATTTTGTAAACCTTCTGACTTACAGTAGCTTACTTATTTCTTCTTACTTTCAGAACAACTGAATTTGGCGTGGAGCTGAACCGATTTATGGAGAGATTTTATGTTGAGTCACGAGCTATTGATGTAGAGTCTTTGTGCATTGTTGCTGGTGAAAAGGTTTGAATTAAATGAGTTCATCCACTGTCGGTAATTCCCCCTGCCTTTTTCAGAAATATTGATCAATCATGCAAGACAATATTCATAGTCTCCTAGATAGCCGTTATTTGATTTGTCATGCAATACTTCTCAAATAACCAAATGATGGCTGTGCAGGTATCTAATAGATCATTCTCCTCTACAGAAACTTTGGGAAGACTTAGGAATTTTCCGGGACAAATCTCTAATGGAGAATAAATTGAGCATGCCAAGAGGGATGTCTGTTTAGTCAGGCTATGATTCAGCCAGAACGTGGACAAAACCAGGAATTACCCAGCTTGACAGACCTGATTGTGTAAATTATCTAATGTATACATTTACATACATGTATTCTTTCAACAAGTTAACCATTATGTGCATCATGTATTTTAGGTTTGGTCAGTGAGAGTTGATCTGCATGTTTTAGACAATGGTGGCAACATTGCAGATTGTGCAAGTATTGCAGCAATCACAGCTTTGGCTCACTTTAGGTATGTTAGAAAAAATTCAAAAAATATACTCTGGTACTTACAGACAACTCCATAAAAAAAAATTATAATAAATCATTATTATAGAGATGATGCTAGAGTTTTGCACCAGTATCGTGGAGGTCATGGTTTTGAGTCCCCTTTTAAATAAATAAATTTTATTTAGAAGCCTTCGTATAAAACTTCGTAAAAAAATAAAAAAATAACAAATAAAAAAATAAAACTTATATCATTTTGAACATTTTTACATGTACAGTATGTTTTATTTCAAATGTACATGTACAAATTAAGTTACATCATTTTTTTTATGACATCCTTCCATTCATAACAGGACGGTATAAAACAAAAGATAGATCTTGCTATTAGCTTGTTCCAAGTGGATTCATACTGTAGCTCAGTTGGTTGCCAAGAGCTTTTTGTATAAAAATAAAAGTTACTTCATGTAGTAGTTTTTTTAAACATTTTTTTTTAATGACAATGCAGCTGCTGTAGATGTGTGTGTATACCATACATGTATAAGTATACATTATGCTAGCATAGTGCCATACACTTAATATTTAAAAAAATGTGATGTATGCTTGACATATAATTTACCTTTGTCTGCTTGCAAGGCGACCAGATGTGTCTGTCATTGGTGAAGAAGTCACAATCGTAAGTGCATGTATTTAATAGCATTTCACAAGAAATCTATATTTTTCTGGATAATTATTATTTTGGAAGTGGCATTTTACTTCTGGAAAATGGCTGACAATTTCTGAAATTTCTGAAATTCCTAAACTGAACTTATAGATATCATAAACTGATAGCGGCTATGCCAACTGTTACTTGTATCAAATATGAGAGGAATATTGAATGAGGTATTTCCTTTTGAGAAACATCATTATATCCAACATATGAAGTGTATGGCTAAAAAAAAATTGGCAAGAGTTGCCACTAAATATGAGATGCAAATAATGTCCCCAACCAAAAATGTGTAGACCATTTATTTTAAGCTTGCCAACTTCCTTACAACAATATTTTGTATAATTAGATTTTCTCATCAACAGCACTCTCCAGAGGACCGTGACCCAGTCCCTTTGAGTATTCTTCACATGCCCGTCTGCATAACATTTGGCTTTTTTGATGAAGGGTAGGTCAATATTCCATGTTTATCAGTAATGTGACACACTTCTATATCTTATCATTATTTTATTTGTTGAATGGAGGAATTATTTGTAAGGGGTGCCAAATGGTTTAGTCAAATTTCATGGGTCTCACAGCAGGGCACGAAATTGCGCCTGATACAGTCGCCAATGCGCCCAAGTTTTCCACGTTGGCGACCAAATCCTGAAAATTAGTCGCCAAATTGGCGACTACGCCGACTAGAATTCTGACATTTTACCTGAAGTTTTCAGTTCTAACTTTGCCATAAAAAAGTCACACAATAGATTAAAGTTAAAAAACAACATTTCTCTGGTCTTGTTTTGCTTTCATCACAAGAAATATGGGCCAAAAAACGTCAACAAAAGTTTCTCTCAGCTGGACTCAGCTCAGTAAACAAATCGCCCTACAATGCATTGCGAGTTGTGTGAAACCGTTTGAATACGTCATGTATGTCGATGGATTGTGTCTCTGGTGCTGAAAAAAAAAAAAATTGTTGGAAAAAATGGCGACTAACTTTTTGTAGTTGGCGACCACTTTGGAAAAAAGTTAATTTCGTGCCCTGCACAGTCTCATTTTTTGAACGGTTCTGTATGTCTCCAGTCTCGATTTTTTCACAAAGCCGTTTTGGAGTCTCAATCTCAGTCTTGCAATCTCAAAATTCAAAAAGTCTCGGACTCACAGAGAAAAAATCTAGTCTTGCCTTCTCGCAAAGTATCAAATTTACCATTCGCCACCCCTATTGTACTTGTAAACTTATGTCATGGTACACTTGCATCCCATCCTTCTCTTGACAAAAGTTGTTTTAATGAATGATTTTTCAATTTTTCAATTTGTTAATTTATTTTTAGGGAACTGTTGCTTGTAGATCCAACAGATAAAGAAGAAATTATAATGAATGGAAGGATGATCATGGCTATGAATATTCATCGTGAAATCTGTGGTGCAATAATGGGCGGCGGTGTGTCATTAGAATCTGACCAGGTACATTAACTTGACAGTTGCCAGCATTGCAGAGAATAAATAAATATACTTTCCATTGCAACTCAAACAGTGATCCATGTACAGTGTGTAGCGGTCAATAGTACGTACAGCATGTGAAGCTAGTTGTATGGCCTAGCTCCTACAAGTCTTCTGTATAGCTAGCTCAGTGGCAGAGCGTCTGACTGGTGTGCGGAACATCATGGGTTACACTCCTGTTGGGGGAACTCAGAATAACTTGAATGTGTTTTTTTTGTTTTGTTTTTTTTTTGTTTTTTTTTACAAACAGACTTTATTTCATTACAAAGACAAAAAAAGTTACAGAAATTACAAAAATTACAAATGATTTCATATATACAATAGATTAGCTACAACAGCCGCGCAATAGCTGCTGTGCATTAACTTATAATTAGGTTCTAACTTACTATACAACAAATAATGTAAATCTTAATTATAAATACTATACAGTCACAACTTGAATGTGTGATCACTGATGTGGCATCTTTCTCGTAAATTATTTTTACCAAGCTTACCTTCATTTCTTTCCACGCATTCTCAGTCATCGTCAAAACTAATCCTAGCAGTATAATGTACAGAAAGGTTGTCACATTTTTTAACCTAGTTATAAGGCCCAGCTCCCACAAGTCTCCTGTAGCTCAGTGGTAGAGCAACTGACCGGTGTGTGGAAGGTCATGGTGTCACTTACTCACTGATTAACATTTTTCACGGCATGTATACAGTTCACACCAGAACTGTCACTGCTGACTACCGGTATTTTTATTTTTGAATGACTGTGACACTCTTTCAGATCCTAAGATGTTCCAAGATTGCATCAGTTAAAGTTGCTGAGATTGTTGCCCTTATACAAGAGGCACTGGCGGAGGACTCTAAACAAAGGTAGAATCATGGTAATAATGTGGCTGATAGAGAGTACAAACTCAGACTGAGTATAATAATAGTAGAAATGAGCGGTAGTGTATCAGCTGTCATAAGCTACTTGTTGATGTTCAACATGTATCTCCTATTATTTATTGTACTGATAGTGTTAGACTTCAGTGCCTATTGTAAATGCTAATTTGAATTTATTTTATTTTAACTAGAGCTGTTGGGAAGACAGGATTGATAGAATCAGATACAACACCATCCATTATTACTGTGACGTCTGCTGATGAGTCTGATGTGGACATCACTGAAGCAGTAGAAAAAGCAACAGGTACAAATTGACTTCTGTCAGTTCCTAGCATAGACTACAAGTAGTCGCTACTCCCTCCTCTCTGTTATTGATTGTTCAGGAGAGAAGTGAAAAAAGGTGAGCAGGGAAAAATGGCTGTATCAAAATTGGGGGTGAGGCACGAGGAAAACCTCCAGTTTTTGTGTGGCAGTGTATGTAGGGTAGGGTGGGTAGGGTAGGGTGGGTGAGTAGGGTGGGGTATAGGGTAGGGTGCTTGACTAGAGTAAGGTGCCTGAGGATAGGATAGGGTTAAAAGAAAAAAAGAGGCACAAGTTTATTTTCTGAAAATGAACTCTTTTATTTATTTGTATTGCAGACCGGCAAAATGTGAGTGAGATGTCGCCATTGTCAGTCGAAGAAACGTATCCTTTACAAAGTAATCTTTGCAACTGTAGGGTTGTGTTGTTCCTGATTTTTCTCTTAATTTTATTTTGCCTGATTTCTTTTTCACTGGCAGGTATTCCATGCAGGAAATGTTCGCAAACAATTTCTAGAAATGTGAATCCAAACCAAATTTTTAAATTAATGTGGTCACATTTTCAATTCCATCCTCGTTATCGTTCGTCATCATCACTTCCTGATGGGTTCCTGTGAGTGTCGGTATCATATGAAACGCATGCATTTCATTTCCTTGACAAAATTCTCCTTTTACAGCCCATGGGAAGCAGAATTTAAGGTAATCTCACATTATTATTTTAGGTAATTTATGTATTATTAATACTAAAATTTTGTTAAATTTATCTGACTTTGTTTGTTTGTTTGTTTGTTTGTTTGTTTGTTTGTTTGTTTGTTTGTTTGTTACTGTCAGGGACCAGGGACAGCACAGATTGGTGAAGGAGGAGACAATTCGTGGACTGTAATAGATGATGACGATGAAGAAATGGAAGATGATGACGAGATTGAAATAACAGGCGTGAAAACGAATAACGAGTCTGCAGCACAAAGATTACAGCAGAAGAACGGGAGCAAAGGTGAGAATTAAACAATGTTCTAAGCTGTAGCCACAAGGGAAGTTAGAGCAGTTCTCCTTCTTTCTTTTCTAATAACTGTCGTTACAGTGAAGATGACGCTACCGTTGCCACTCGACAAAGTTTTTGATTAATTTTTGACATCTTTTTGACAACTTTGATGGGTTCCGTTTTGTGGCGCCACATTTGAGCTAGACTAGAAACTAAAACCATTCAAATTTTACGACTCTGCCTCCAACACTTCTTGGATTTTGATTGGTCAAGTCAAACGGAACCCATCCGAAAGTCGTCAAAAAAGTTGTCAAAAAGATGTCAAAAATTAATCAAAAACTTTGTCGAGTGGCAACGGTAGCGTCATCTTCACTGTAAATCAAAGTGAAAGTAAACTTTCTAGCCAATCACAACAAACGCAATGAACCAATCAGAACTCGATGCAAAAGTGCAACCGGTGCCAAGCGCGGGAAAACGTTGGTAACGTGCGTCATGGTTTGGTTTGGCTTTGCTCTGATTGGTTAGAGCATGTTGCACGACTTTTTCTAACCAATCAGAAAGCTAAGCAAAGACATAAATTATATAAATTACTTTGGACAGTATAATTTTATAAGTTGCTCTAATAAAGATTGTACGCGGACTGACCAATTTTTTTTCTGTTTCAGTCGTACACTGTGCCGTGGAAAGTGATGACAGCGAAGAAGAAGACGTTGTGATCTTGACTGCTGATAAGGGCAGTGGATTTCAAAACAGGTATGATAAAATTTGGATGTTCTCGTTTTCAGTTTACAACAGGCCATTTCCGAGTTGCCTTTTGCCTCTGTTTTAAAGCGAGTCCTGGTGCACAACCTTTCATATGGAAATGAGTTTGATTTGCAACAACCTCGATCCCAGGCTCTCTCTCCCCAACGACAAGGGAGGAAAAGGAGAGAGAGCCTGGGATCGAGGTTTGATTTGCAAGACAATGAACGAGCAGGTAAAATTCATTTCCATATGAAAGGTTGTGCACTTAGACTCGTTTTTAAACAGAGGCAAAAGGCAACTCGGAAATGGTCTATTCTCATCATTCATTCAATGCAATCTATAAAAATTAAACGCATTTGGTGAATATTGTTTAATATTTCTTCTGATATTTGTTTTAGCTCCAAGCCAAAAAGTTCTCAAGAAGCCATGGATTTGAGTGTAGCGCTCGTGAAAGATGGCAATAAAAACAACAGTAACAACAAAAAGAAGAAGAAGAAAAACAAAAACAAAACAGGAAACAGAACTTCTCAAGCTTCGTCGTAGTTTTTATTCTGAATCAATTTTTGTAAATAAATTTAGTCTCATAACAGAACGCATAGTTGGGTCATAGTTTATTCAGGCCTTCAAATTGTGTTTGAACGGAAAGTAAACGCGCGAACGCTGTCACCTTTTTAACATTCACTAGCCCGAGTAAAAAGACGTTTCTCTCGCGCGCTCGATTTATCCCCGTCTGAAATTCGAACCGAAAATTACGCTCCAAAGATCCATGTTGTAACTTTCGCGCGGAAATTCAAAACCTGGCAACAATTGCAATTGGGTAATCTCTCGATGACTTAGGTCGAGAAGTAGACTTGTCCACAAGGTCCCCACAGGTTGAGCTCAGGGTGGGTTTTGTTTCGCCGATGCTGAAAAAACGAGCACGGGGAATTGAAGGGCGGTGCGCAAGCGAGCGCGGAAGCGACACTCATCTAACCAACAGTCAACATATATATCTCAAGTAACTCCGCTTACCGTAGATTCATTTTGTTCATCGATCAACAACTAAGTTTTCGTAACAGTAAACTTTAACATTTCAACTACGTCATAAGCAAGATAACTGCTTGATTAACCTGTGACGTAACGGTAAATGATCAACTAAACAGCGCGCGTGTATCAACAATGATGTAGCTGTTTTGGCGAAGAAGAATTATTTCGAGTGAGATGTCAAACTGGTTTTGTAAGAGATTTACCGGCAATAACTCCACTCCTGTTAAAGTACTTAAGCCGGGTGATTTGGATGGAGGACAAAGCCCACAAGAAAAACCTGAAAATCCGGGAAACAGAACAACCAAAATTGAAGGGAGATGTTTAGTACTATCGCGACGATGTTTCAACTCCAAAGGCAAAGCTAAGAGAGTGGTGGTAAAAAAGATCAACTCAGATAGCCCAGCTGTGTCAAGCATTGACGGAGCTCACTGTAGTCCAGATTAGTAATAATTGTACATGGATTAGCATAAGACTGTGTTCACTGAACAATGTAAGGCTAAAACTGATTCTGGAGAACAGAGGATGTGAGATGTATATTACCAACCAGTGAGATGTATATTACTAGCTTTGGACAATATCTTATCAAATACCGATCACAAACAACTTCTTCAAGACGAAACTCCAGCGAAAATGTATTAGTTCTTCAAATATACCCAAGACGATTATAGAACTATCATGTAACATGTAACTCAGTGTTGGACTTTTTTTTTTTTTTTCAAGTAGTCGCAGGATGAAGGAATACATTTCTTGTTGTCAGTCACAGAGCTGAGTGGTTTTATAATCAGTGTATGATCATCTCCAATGTGATACTGATCTATAACGGGTAGCAATACTTCTAGTCGCTTCATGCTATTGAAACCAGGAGGTTCGCGCCCATTGTTACTGCGAATCCTTACTGCGCACGCTATTCATGCCGCACGTGCACGCCACGTCTATCGTCATGCATCGAGCGCGCACTGAGAATGGGGCTTCATTAACTTGACGAGGATTTTCTTCTCTTGGATGCACGGTGACCACTGTTTTTCGTTTCATAGATCACTTCCTTTACTGATTTTCTCCATTTTAACAGAAATCAAAAAATCTGAACGTGAAAAGTTTTGATTATTTCGCTTTTTCTACTCATTTGCGATCAAATTTTTCTACGAATGCGGGCGTTCATTACTTACAAGTATCCTTCTGTAACCATCTTATCTAGAGTTCTCCATTTTACTTTAATTTTTGATGATAGTAATGAAGCCGATATAGACTCTTGAAACACTACGGTCTTCAATACGCTTTATCTCCGAAATGAGCACAGTGACCCCCAATTTTTTTTGCCTTTCTGACATTGGTCATTATCTAACTGCAGCAAAAGTTTTAATCTAAATGTGGGAAGATTTGGGCGCGAATGCTAAAGCTGTCCCCATGTCTTACTGTTGTGCTATTTTTAGAAACACCCGCGCTCATGATGCGCGTGTTTCTAAAGATTGATATAAGCTCCCCCCCCCCCCCCCCCCACACCACACACACACACCACACACACACACCTCTCTCTCTAATAAGCCCTCTTTCTATGAAGCTCCTGCTCCCCTCACCACCCCCCCCCCCCCCTCCAAACCCCCCACATAAATAAATAAAATAAATAAACTAAACGAGCTAACAAATGTCTTTAATATTTCAATGGAAATAGGACAGCAATTATTTTATTAAAAGAAGCAGCTTTTCCTAAAATAAAAATATCGGGATTGTAAGCTTGCACTGATTTCTAAAGAGGGTTCAATTTTAAGACAGACACTTCGATATAAACTACACGTAAGCTTATAAAGTCAAGTCTAATCGTTTAAAAAAATCGCTAAAACAACAGCTCGTTTGGGTACTGGGACGTTCTTGGATCGTTTTACTCCAGTGAAGAATTTTTCACAGTTCGCTAATCATTCCTCGGCTTCCATTGCTACCTGGCTTGTACTAGGAACAACATAGTCTCCCTTCTTAAAAGCTTTCATCTCCTCGCTATATCTTTCTCTATCCTCTTTTGCCATGGCTTCATACTTTTCCTTCTCTTTTTCCTCCAACTTGGCCCACATTTCTCCCAGCACCTTGGCTGTAATTGTCGACTGTGGATTCTCTTCTTTCATTTGAGCACGTATTTCCTTGTTGAAGAACATGAAGGAAGACCTAGGAAAGAAAAATAAAGTGTTAAAATACGCCGCCGAAAGAAATCCTGAAACAAAATGGCGCCTTCATCAATTTCGAAAAAAAATCTCAAAAATACGCTAAAAGGTTATGAGCTTCGTAAAGTCTAACAAATGTATCAGCTTAATTATATTTAAAAGCTTACATTTCATGATCGTTTCACGGCTCAGGCCTTTAATACACGAAATGATTCAGTAAAACTCAAAACTGGTCACTGAGTTTGCGATATTTTCGTAGCTTTCATTCACAAATACAGCCTAGCTCTGCAAATGTTTGACCGCTTTTTTGCCTGTTTTTCAAATAGCGTTGAGATCTACCTCAAGATTTTCAATGCACATAAGCTTACGCATCGAGAGCCAAACTAGCTAATATAAAAGTTAGATCATGCAGTCAAATTCTACTTACATTCCTCTTTTAGGTTCATTCGGGTCTTTCATCTTCTTTTCCTTTCGAGTCTTCTTTCCACTAGCTTCGGTTTTTGGCGGTGTATAGTTTGCCATTTCGTTGTCGAACCTTATCTTGTCCTTCTCTGCAGACTCTTTGAACTGTTGTTTTTCATCTTCACTTAGCTTCTTCCACTTATCTGCACAGGCTAGCATAAACCCTTGCTGAGCCATATTCCCTGGTGTTTTCTCTGGGCTGTCGTCTTTGGCATGGCTGCCGCTTCGGCTTCTGAGGTCTTCATTGATTCTCTTTCTTCCCTGACAAAACAATTGTAGGCGCTCAATTTCCCTTTGGGTTTGTTTGGGTCTTTGTTGCGTTTCGACATTGTACTTTATACAGTGTTAGCTGGGCTTAGTTCTATAAACAAGGAGTCTATATAAGCTTACAGAAACTTCAGTTACTGATAAGAAAAGCGACTGCGAAACGTGCAAAGGTTCACAAGCTCTGCACCCCTTGCCAAGCTCTAGAACGTTTCTGATTGGTTCCCTTTCCCGCCGTTTGATTGCAAAGAATCACAGGCACCCCAGCTTATTGGAGTGTGCGTTGAACGTATTCTTCTAGAACTACCGATACTTTTTTGGTAGAAATTCGAAAGATTCGTCAATAAAAATGCATAATCTTGCTGCTGCCTGATGTATCTCTTCTTGTTTCTGTGGTCACTGAGACGATTTTGAGCGATTTCAGCGAGATTTTCTTTCCGGAAACGCTCAAAGCATGAGCTACTTGCGCGCGCGACACGCGAGTCTGAAGTTCTAAATAAAGACGTGAATTATTCGATTGAAGCTTTGACTTAATATAATTTGTGGAGGTCTCAGTACGCCTCAGCTTGGGGTTTTTGGGAAGGGACAGGGAGGAATCAGGAAACAATGTATTTTTTTTAATTTTGGAAGAACAGGGAAGCACTAATTTGGGTACAGGAAACGCAGAAATCCCTGAATATATTTTATAGAGAAACCGGAAGTAAAGTTTATAGACTTTATATAGTGAACTCTCTCTAAGGCGGACACCCTCGGGACGAGCTCTGCTGTCCGCCTCAAAGAGGTGTCCGCCTTATAGAGTGTTTCGCTACAGAAAAATAAGAGAAACTTGATTCGGTCGGGACCAGCCAACTATGTCCGCCTTTGAGAGGTGTCCGCCTTACATACAGTGATGTCCGCTTAGAGAGCAATCTCGTTCCCAGAGGCCGCGATCCTTTTGGTCAGCACCAAGGAATCACGAACTCTGGAATATTCTGGGCGCTTGAATTTATTTGAATTTTTTGATTGGCTGTTGAAACACAATGGATTTGAATCGGAAGTGAACCCAAAATCAAAGATGGCGGACGTAGGCAGTTGTCGTCTCTGGAATTTACAAGGAGAATGTGGAAATCCAAAACCATCCGATGGATGTTTTGGTTGGAAAATCAGTTGGAGAATATACCGTTGCAGATTTGAAGAAGGTTACCGGTGTGAAAATCACGTCCGTGACCTCTTTCAGTGGCGAGTCGGCCGGTGAGTCGATCACACAAAACTCACCTTTGTAAATTATCAAGTAACAAAGAGAAAACAAGTCAACAGCTTGTGGTAAACACTTGTACTGCCGACAGCTGAATCATCTCAGTTGGTGATCGCAGTTCCGCCGGGATTATTTACTCGGAAACTGCAGGCTATATCGAAAGGACTGTACATGTACACACTAGCTAGCAGTATGTAGATGAATGTTGGACCGGCGTTTTCGTATGAAATACGTGGTTGCGATTGTATTTTAAATACCCTTCAGTTTACACGTGGATTTCCCTTATACAGACTTTATACAGCAGTACGTGGGTTAAAGTGAGTGGATAATTAAATTACAAACTATTTATTCTGGTGGTCTTTTCTTTTGTTTACGCCTCTAGTTGCATGTTTAATAAGCTTTACATCCATGGAGAATAAATTTGTCTTGTGCAAATAATTTGAGTTATACCAAATATGATTTGAACATGTATGATAAAATGATTTTTTACCTGTCTAAATTTACATGAGAAATATAAATTGTTAATCATATAAAAGTGACGGAGGTGATCGCTGTATCTTTTAGGGGTTAAAATTTGTGGTTTGATACCACTTAGGGGTGTTGAAATCTAAAATTACTACCGTTATAGTTACTCCGGTACCTTTTAGGGTTAAGCCGGGGAAAAAAATATGACAAAAACTATTTTTGTCTTAGAAATGGCACCTCTTAGGGGTGAAATTGAATTTGAGTCACAACCACAAAACAAGATTTTGGTACCTTTGGGGGTTCTTTTCGAAATTTCCGACGATCAACCCCCATCACTTATTTGTGACTCCCACCGCATAGTCAAGAAACACTGATGTCTAGATCTAGATTCGTAGAGACCTTGTTACTTGTATATTGTTCAGGAGCAAATGTTGATGTGCTGGAAAACTGACCAGAAATTATTGCTGACCACTGTTTTTATATCTAGAAAAAAAAAATATTGAGATTTATACCCTGGGGTTGAAAATCATGTTTTGTTACATATTATGATATTATCTTAGGATGTGTTTTCAAAGTAAAACCCCAAATAAACAGAACTTGAAAATTATTATTATTATTAATTTAATTAATTAATTTTATATTTTTTTTTCTGGCATGTGGCCCTTGGTTGGACTGTATCACTCATCAATAAAACAGTCTAAATTGGCTTTTAGGGGTAAAAATAAACTTGAGCCCCACAAACGGATTATGGTACCTTTCAGGGGTATTTCCCAAAATTTCTGACAAGTATCCCTGGCCTGTCACTCTTATATGGGAGCCTGTCCCTACACAAAACAAGTTAAATATCCAAAAAAAGATTTTTATTGTGGAAAACCAATATTATAAACAGGTTGGTTGTAGTCCTGACTGCACAATGCAAAACACAGTTCAAAGTCTGGTTTTCAAGAAAGAAAAACTGAAAAATGTTGGATAATAAATCTCTTTTAGTTTGTAGAATTGCTGTACATTTTTACTTGACATATTTTGTAATTTGTCTCACCCTACACCTCACTAAAATACAGCAAGACTATTATTGAAATGATTTCATGGAACAATCTCAGACAAAAATTGCATTCAATCACCCTGTTTTCCCAGCATATCTCTCTGCTCAGCCCTGAGGGTCTATAGCCAGAGAGGCTACTGATACATGTATTATTCTCAAGAATTTCATCTACTATAGATAATTTTATGGCAGAAGGCTAGGCACAGTCATGCCTAATGATAAATGTTTTGATCTTTGGATCCAAACATCCAGATTCAAGTCTGGCAAGTGTCCTTGTGTTGTGTTCTTGGTCACAAACGTGCCTATCTCTACCAGTGTTTCAGTCAAATAATTTTAAAGTCTGTGCATCCACCTTGTATACCCAAGCATATACTATAACCTAAGTATATCGACTTGTGGACTGTCCTTTATAGGATTTGCAACTCAACTATGTAAATGTAATAAAGAAAGGAAGATGGTATATAGATGTATATGTGCATGCAAGCCTGGATCTACCAATGACAACCCTAGTTTGGAAACCCAGTGCAAATAATTGGGGCAGGAGGAAGATAAAACTGGCGACATTCTGTACACACAGATTTCGTCCATTTTATCTTCCTCCTGTCACAATTATCTGTTCAAATAGAAACCATGCTTCAAGTGAATTGAAATTTTTCTGCGACTACCTGATTTGACTCGGCCATTTGGCTGTCAACTTCTGATTTCATCGAACAATTTTCATATGACAACATACATTGTGTACTCATGTTGCATATACAAACTGACATAGTTCACACTTGATGACTCAAATGAAATATATTTATTGTCAGGCAAGACTAATTATTATATATATTTGTAATAAGTTTTGGTTTAACAACAACAATTATTTTGCTAGCACATTTACTGGCTAGAATTCGTATCAAATCTTTCATGATTTCTTCGTGCTTAGCAGTGACAATACACAAATGAACTTACAAAATTAAATGAAAATAAATAAAATAAATAAATTATAAACTATATCTGACGAAGAATTACAGTAAAAATGCAATTAATAGAAGTTTTGCCTTTTAGATTTCTAAATAATTTTACATGTACTACATACATGCAACTCTTTACTCTTCACAAACAAGCAGAGGTAGCCTTGGCTACTCACGACGAAAATTATTTAACCAAAACTAAAAGCCCATCTACTTAATTTTCGCCTAAAATCGTGGGTATCCTTCAGGCTGGTAACTTTTACGATGTATTCCAGAACTTTCTGCTGGCTCGCATTCGGTATGGAAAAATCAAACACGAACGCATCATTGAATTGATCTGTATCGAGTATAAAGACAGCAAAAACAGCATATTCTTGTCAATTAGAAAATTGAATACCTCATCGAGCTTTGGTAGACGTAACGTGTTGTTGTCTTAATAGTTCTCAATCCGTAACAAAGGATTCTTGACAAAGATTTGAGGTCTAAATACCCGATCGATGTAACATCAACTGCAGAAGCTGCCGCCATTATAAACAAGTGAGCCACAATCAGTTACAGCGGTTACTCTCTCTACGCATATTCAGAACACATATATTCATGCTGACCAAAAGGATCGCGGCCGCTGGGAATGAGATCGCGCACGCGCACAAGCAGACCGGAACCAAGGATCCTTGGTTCCGGTTTTTGAATCGCCCAGAGCCGTTGGGCGTTCTGTCACCGCTGACCGAAACGCGCTGGCTCTGGGGACGAGATTGCTTAGAGAGAGTTGACTGTAGTTAGCCGAAAAAAGGCCTCAGTCTTCGTTTAGATTTTCCCTCCTTTTTGAAAATGGGGCACGAAATGCAATGCTTGTATGCAGGATCACCCGGGGGGGGGGGGGGCTATACGGGGAGGCTCCGCCCGAAAGGGGTCCTTTTTTAGGATCGAGGTATGTGAAAGGGTAGGGATTTCACGAGTTGAAGTATATGAAAGGGTAGGGATTTCACGAGTTGAAGTATATGAAAGGGTAGGGATTTCACGAGTAAATTATATTATTGTTTGGTTAACATCTCTACTGGTAATGCTTGATGATTTCTGGTGATATATATTGTTCATTAAGTTCATTACAAGGGTATAGAAAAGGGATGCAGTGCTTCTACTGTAGGTATGTGAAAGGGGTACCATTTTCATAATTTCTGTGGAAGGTATATGAAAGGGGTACCATTTTCTATGGAAGGTATATGAAAGGGGTACCTTTTCTGTGAAAAATGGTATATGAAAGGGTAAGAGGTTGGACCTCTGGGCGGAGCCTCCCCGTATAAAACTTTTTTGAGTACCCCCCCCCCCCCCCGGGGGATCACCCCGGAGCCTCTATCTGCTGATTAATGACAACAGCGGCTATTTTTAGAATCATTCTCCCGCGAAAAGATTTCCGTGTAACGACATTCCACCGTTCTAGTGTTATTCCATGTTCCTCTCGTCCATACCTGGTTTTATTTTTATCGCGAAACATGAATGACAACCTCGTCAACGGGTGATTTTTGCGGCAAAAGTGATTCTAAAAATAGCTCAATAAGGGAGATGGAGTCTCGCCTCCTTTGCAGGTCTTCGGGTGGCTAGAGGGAAGGTAGACTAAATAAAAGCGAAAATCTAACAAAACAATTCGCAAGAGAGGATAAATATCCTGAAAAAACATTTTTGTTGTGACTTTGCGTGACGAGTCGCAAACTTGACTTGGCATTTGTCTTCATTGTTCAACCATGTGACCTGACGTCACTCACATGTGTACAACAAACGGGAAGGAGCGATTTTCAAGATCGGCGGCAAACGAATGTGCGAAGGCGGCTGGCAGTAATGAACGGATATCGCAGCGAACAGGAGGAACAGAGCTCCACCGTTGGGCAGATTTGCTGTCTGGTTGAAGACAGCGAACGTTGTAAGCGTCCTGCTGGCAACGCGAGCTATTCGAAACGAATTCAAAAGACAGTTTCTCAGAGAAAACTCAAGTTGTCACTCGATGTGAATGTAAGTGAAGTGTCGTTCGATTGAATCCTTTCGCAAATCCTACTTTTTGCTCGTCAAACTGTACTTTTAATAGCCTTTAGAAACACTTCGAATGTTAGTAAATGTGTTCTCGACGGTTTCATTCCAGGCAAGGCACATCTACATCTGTGAACATCACAAAAATATGATTCAAAGTGTTCGTAGCAAGAGAAAACGGAAAGATTCTGACGACGAAACCGAAAATGCCGAGGTAAGAAAAACAAGTTTGCATCTTTCTTAATTTACGAAGCACTAAAATAATTCACTGATTTAAGCTTAAGACTGTTCAATTTTCAGTAAGCTTAAGCTTACATGTTTATTAATTTACCGGTATTATGCTTGTGGAACACACAAGCTTATAAACGCGTTCTGGCCGTTCTCTACATTCAGGTCGACTTCTGTCAGCTACAGGTAAACACTTTAAGAAGGTATAAACGACATTACAAACTGCAAACCCGGCCAGGATTGAACAAATCACAGCTTGTTGAGGTATGAATACTGGAACTGATGTTTTTTGGTATCAAAGATAACTTGCAAAAACTCGCTCAGACAGACTCTAGTCGTTTATAGTCGCATGTTTAGCGACATCCGACCAACAGATATGCAGTAATTATTGCTTTGGAGCATTTCATTGAACATTATTGACACAGCCCCCTATAACTTTGGCCCAGTTTTATTAGTGATTGAATCATTCTTTCTCATCGTAACGTGCGTGCGAATCGAGAAGACCTCTCCCCACCACCACAAAAGTGGCTATATTGAGCCTAAGGGGGTGGGGTGGGGAATTTGAGGGAAGGGTGGAGTGGGGAGAGTTTTATGATTTATTCCATATTTCACTATCATTACCTTCCCAGGGAACAAGAACTGAATAATTTTGGAACAACCAGTAGAATGATAATGTATGCCATTTTGCAACATCCAAAGTTAACATTAGACTGGCTAACAGGGTCACCCTTCTTTCCATGTAAGCAGGCCCTAAGTAAAGAACCTTGTTTGCCATGTGCCACCTTGTTAGGCTGTATACTGAAATGAAACAGTCAATGAAAAACTTATTGAGAACCCCAGGAGCATATCACCCTGGAGCCTCCATCTCCCTTATTGGGCCTATGACACGACATAGTTACACCTTGAGCTATTTTTAGAATTACTTTTGCCACGTAAATCACCCGTTGCGAGCATGAGGAGGTTGTCATTCATGTTTCAGATTAAAAATAAAATTAGGAATGGACGAGAGGAACGTGGAATAAGAACTAGAACGGTGGAATGTCGTTACTACGAATTATCACTATTGTCTGTGGACGTATACGGAAATCTTTTCGTGGGAGAACGATTCTAAAAATAGCCGAAGGTGTAACTACGCTGTTGTCATTAATCAGCACAGATAGAGGCTCCGGGGTGATATGCTCCTGGAACCCTGAAACTAGATAGCAACCATAGCTAAGCGCTGGCAGTTGTGGGTCACTAGGGTCATGAAGACTTTACCTATCTTCTTTTCATTTCCACTTTAGAACATCCAGAGACACTTCAAACAGATTCCATGTCCTGAGAAGGAAACAGTTACTTATTTCATCTACATGATCAAAACCCACAAGAGCAAGTTGGACCAGAAACCTGACAGTAACTGAGAATGGTTTATCTCATGTGCCATCTGTGTATACATGTTATGCACTCAGTATGAAACTTCTATGGACCAAAGACTGAATGCTATGGTGTCAGGATTAGTAACTATTATTTTAGTCTGTAAATAGAGTGTAATGTGGTCTTGTAGATATGTATAGGCTGAGACTGAGCTGGTCGATTTGGAATGTTGTTTTACCATTTGAGCCTAGTCGATATGGCCTAGCTCGAACGAGCAAGCTTTTAGCCAGAAGGGCATCCAGTAGTTCTGTGGATGCCCAATCCTAGCAGGCGCAGATCCAGAAAAAAACTTGACCAGTTTACTAGATTCTGAGCGGTCTGGAGGCAAGTTCCCCCGTAAAGGTTTTTAGACTTTCAATCTCTAAAATTATATTTCCCTCGATTTTGAGTCATTTCGAAAATTTGACCGATTTCCATAAAATGGTGTAAGCTGGTCTGGATCCACACCTGCCTGGGAGAAAATGATGAAAAATGCACCAAAAGCTTTAACAAATTTACGAGGGAACATGCCTCCAGGACGCCCACTTTTCAAATTCTGGTTAAGAGCCTGGCCACGAGTATCCTGTAGCTCAGTGGTAGAGCGTCCGACCGGTGTGCGGAAGGTCATAGGTTCAACTCCTGTTAGGAGAACTCAGAATGTTTTTTTCCGAGTACTAGCTTGTGTCACTGACTGACTAACATCGTACTCATACCTGGAGTGATACATATAATCATGCAATTTTGGTTCACTTTTGCGGCCTACAAGATGAGTTAGGTTGAGCCATTGTTTGTATTTTGGCAAGACCAAATGAGCCTGGTATGTTGCCAAAGTGTTCCAAAACTGCACTACCCAAATTAGTTTAAAATCTATTATGTGAACAAGATTTTCTTTGAGTCAAAATGTATTGAGCGTTATTCACCGTTTTGTAGTATTATTTACTATCTTGATTGTGTATGGTATGAAAATAAATTATTTCAAAATACCATACCTACCATCTTACCTTTAATAATCTCTTTCTTTTCTCCTTTGGCAAAAAAGCCTTTGAACTTTATTGGTTTTGAATAATTATTGTTTTGAGGACAATATTTCTTGAGACAACCGTGAGTAATACTACATGTATGAGACATGGTGTGCATGGTGTAGCAGCCATGTTTTGGCGCAAAAATTGACTTTCTTTTTCTTAGTTTGTATAGCAGACAAAATTAATTTACTGCCTTCTTCAACATATTTCCCTGTGTTAATTTTGGTTGTAATTTGTAATAAATTTTATGTCTAGCATAAAACTGAATGAGCTTGTCACATGCCTAATATCTCCTTTTCTATAAGTCTCCTGTGCAGCCGTCATTTGGTCCAAATAATGGCTACATAGATGTAGGAGACTACTGTCTTTTCTATTGGTTAATGCATATGGTTGGGTTCCCTTAAAAATCTAAACATCTTACAATATCAGTATTTCACCTGGAATAATCCAGTGGATTGCTTGGCAAGATTTCTTCCTCTGTCAATGAGCATCTGATTTGAATGCCCAAGAATCATGAGGTTCTCAAAAATGGGAGTACTGAATTTTTTTTTTCAGACCTTCGGGTCTTATGGGGCTAGATCTGCCACTGCAGACTAAATTGGCTGCTCAAGATCTACCAGAAATAATGGAGAGAGCATGTGACTCCCAGGAAGGGCACTCTAGGAGGAAAGTAATGGGTGAAATGAAGTCAAAATTTAGCACCCAAAATATCCCCAGAATAATAAAGTAACAAAAATACCTAAACTTTGTCACCACCCACCCTGCCCCCCCCCCCCCCCCCCTCCTTCAAATACCATGCATTGCAAAAGGAGTGAATAAAAAAAATAACTCAGAACACAAGTGACCCAATAAAGTTTTGTAAACTTCCAAAATCCTTCACATGTGGGGGATAAAAGTGACAAGTACACAACCCGACCATGGATGTGACCACCACATAAGTCTACACTCCAAATTTGTTTATCCTG
Source organism: Desmophyllum pertusum (assembly GCA_029204205.1). Classification (NCBI taxonomy): domain Eukaryota; kingdom Metazoa; phylum Cnidaria; class Anthozoa; order Scleractinia; family Caryophylliidae; genus Desmophyllum; species Desmophyllum pertusum. The sequence continues at coordinate 193,911 of MU827319.1, forward strand.
CGTGGTGACGTCTCAGAAAGGAAATAGAAGACGTCTGCACGCAGGCTAAAAGACTAGACTATACGACGAGAAATAGGAAAAGAAACGTGATAAAAATAGATGTCTCGGTCCATCTGTGCCAGCGCTTCCGGTAAGTTTTGAGAGGGGTCTGGGCACACCACGGCATGTTGTCGACTTAGTTGTCGACCACTTTACACTTTGCAACATGTAAGCGCGCGGTTTGGTTCAGTTCCAGAACATGTCTGCCAAGACAACATACAGAGCTATAGGCACAGGCCAGAGAAGTTCTTCAGAGCTGATCGATGTTTTGGACAGTTCAGAAATCAGTGCTGCAGGTATTGAAACGATTTTATATGTACATGTATTTGCTTTCACTTTTACAATCCCGGAACCGTACAAATATGCAAATCTGACACTTCGAAAGCACAATGCATTTACATTTGTTTTAATAGCGTTTCAGATCAGGTGTTGACACAATCACAATGGCTTCAGTTTGAAAGTTTACCAACAAATCAAAATGCATGCTAATCGATTTATAACAAACTTAAACAAGTTGTATTGGAATGTACATAAATTTTATATTCGACAGGGCCCTGATATTTCGACGGCGGTTTCGTTGCGTTTTTACACATTCAGTGTCCGTTTTCACACCTAAATGTTTTTCTGAAGCTTTTATTATGATCATGAGGTAGATGTGACAGAAAACTGTGATCCGGTCTAGCTTTTGAAGCCATTTATAAACACCTGGCGTAAACATAAACACAAACGGAGAAGATCTGTTTCCAAAAACCGGAAGGACGCAAACAGCTGAAAGTAGAATGAACTGCGCAGGCGCGACCCTGTCAACTCCGAAATTTAGGTGGATTCTCGAGTAAGAACAAGTGTTTTCGGGTTTTGTTTGGGGAAATCCTCCTCTCTATCGCAAATCTTTATGCTGTCCATAAACATAAGCGATCTGCTCGTCGAATTATGGCGGAAGGATTCAAATTGACGGCTTCTGGTTCGAAAACCGATGGAAATAATGGTAGGTACATCGGACGCTCAAATCGATCGAAAAAGAAAATGGCTAGAAACTCCCCAGTCAAACCCTTTTTAATTTTGTTTATCATGGTATTTCTAAGGCATTTTAAAACGATAGTCCCGTACTTTAAAAAGGATTTGATATAGACTCTTCATTCGCTGAAATTTCATTCACCTGGAAGATATAAACATTGATGGTTTTCAGCTTCAATTTGTTGGGTTTCATGTTTGTAGAAAATCTAATATTCTCAGGCACAATCATTTGCATTGATTTCCAACCCTAAAAACCGCCGAAGTGATAAGAATATTGAGTATTTCATAGACATTTGATCATGACATGTCTGATTTTGATTCAGAATTAATTTTGGATGAAAACAAAGTTATTTTTTCTTTATGAAGATGAGACAGGTGTATTGGACTGGAGCTCAATGGAGAAGCGTTCATCATCTGCATGTTTAACACAATAACTTGGGTTTAAACGCGAAAATAAATCCATTTTCTTCTGTTATATATATTTTTGTAAAAGGTTACAGCTTCATGCCACAGTGGTAACACAACTTCCCATGATATACAGTCACAGAAATTTGCAAGAACTTTTTTATGAAATTATATTTTTCAAAGCACTGCTTGCTGGGTGTCAACTCATCTTACAATAATAATTATTTTTTGTAATTTTTTAGTTTTGGCGGGCATAGAGAATGGTATTTGGCATAACAAATAAATTATACCAAGATATTTGTTGAATTTACTGTGAATACAGGTATATTCATGACGCACCATTTGGAAAATGAAACTGATATTCTGAGAGGGTCGATCTTCTTCAGTAATCTAACTATGTTTCTTTTGTTAACGCAGACTGCATTATTTTATAGAAATGATAGCGGTATCCCTGTCACAATTATTAAAAGTGATTTGGCTTTTTGGCAAGTCAGTAATAAGATATCGGATAGCTGCATCCCTCCAGGACATCTCTCAAAAAATATTAAATGAAAGTAATATGGCAAATGTGAATTCTCTGTTTGAAGTTAACAGATTCAATGCAAAAAGGCGTTTCCTATTTCTGATATCTTCCATTGTTCCGTTAATTTTTAACTGTGATATCTCTACGTTCATTGCTGACAGATAGTCCACTGCAGTTAAAATAAAGAAAAATATCTGGCATGCATGAAGACATGCACATATAGAATGATAATTTTTTTTGCCAATTGAAGGTGATTTTCTTGATGTACCCAAAATTTAAAACTGATTAATAACTTGTAAAGTAATTTGTTGTTGGAAAAGGTACTGCTTGAAAATAAGTTGTAAAATTATTGTTATGCTCTCATGTATTTGTTGTTTCTTGATCATGTACCCTCATGAAATACAATTCAATGATAATTTGTTAGTATTAAACTGGCCTATGTAACAAGCATACTATTCAGCCCTAGCTCCTGCCAGATGGGATTCATGTTATGTGTTTAATTTCACGTTCTTGTATTTTCAGTGACCTCAATTTAAAACACAGTAGTGCAAGATATTTTTCAACAATTAAATAAAGTTAATTTTTGTACAAATCGATGCCAAGATTAGTCACGTTTTGGGTAATTTTCTGTGTGTATGTTGTGGTTTCAAATTATTGGCTTTTGTTTTGAAAATGTTCAAATTAATTTAGGTTTTATTTTCCTTTGTATCATATTCAAAGGAATCATAGCCTGAAACAAAGAGAAATGAAAATGGAATTGTGCCAGGCATGTTTAAAAAAAAATCTACACAAGTACAGCTAGTGTACATAATTTAGATTTAATTTTGCATATTAATTTACTTTAAATTCCGAATGAAGGAAGTAGAATCCTGTGGCAAAGATAGCTCTAAATGTTGCTGTGCTGGACATCCATCCTGTTCAATAAAGTTTTGAATCAATTAATTAACATATTCTATCATGTTTTTTTTGTGATCTAGTACAGTATGTTTTATACTGACCAGAGATATTCAACAATTTGATATATTAAAATTCTAACTTCGTGTCTTAGGGGAATAAAAATAAATCACATCAAGGTCGAGGGATGAATAAATAATTTATTTTCATTGTTTTATTCACCTAAGCCTAGGAGCCAAGTTACAATATTTTTTTATTATATCGAAATTGGCCAATTACCATGCATCTTTTCAAACAGACATATTAATGTCAACTTCTTTTGTTAAATCCAGAGCTCTGATTGGCTATCAGTAAGTTAAAATAATATTACTATGCAAAGTTTGTGATGTAGTCGGTAATGCTTCCTTCTTCTGCAAATCTGTCATATGAAACATTGTGATCACATTGATCAGTGATGTAAAATTTATTTCTGAGTGCCTGATCCACTGAAAAAAAACATTCATCAAATTACAGGCAATGTCTGATAACTGAACATGTCCGTTATATTTTCTCAAGTCGCAATGTGGATTCAAATTGAATTTACCAAACAATACTAATCAAATACACAATATTTTTTGAATAATATATTCCAATAGCCGCCAATCTCTTTTGACTTGCATTGCAATAATTAAATAAAAGGAGAAGGACATTGTATGTTCTTCAATCTGTTGCCATGAAAACCCATGTAGAGTGTAACATTTTATTATGATTCATATAGTAGGGCTTGCATTTTTTGTGACTACATACAATGGCGAATAGTTTCTTGATTGTGCCATCATTGTCTGAGCTGTTTGATGTTTAATGTCTGTCAAATGGCGTGTCTTTCCATTCAGTCTGTAAAATTATTATATAAATATATACAGTTGAACCTCTCTACAATGGCCACCTTGGGGCCGAAATAACTGGCCGTTGTAGAGAGGTGGCCATTGTAGGGAGGTTCAATTAGAGTAAAGTGTATGAATGGGTGTACGGTTGGGACGAAAAATCCTGCCCGTTGTAGAGAGGTGGCCGTTATAGAGAAGTGGCCGTTAGTGGAGGTTCGACTGTAATTTAAATGGTAATTCTATTGGCCATTAATTTATTTTAGAAGCAAAGCTGAACACAGTCGTCACATGACATATTTTTATTTTAGTCTGTTTTGACTCGGTGTCTGTTCTGTGAAGAAAAATACATCTGCTATGATCCACTACCGGCTCCAAAACCAGGCTTTATGTGGTAAATCTGTTGTCTGACGTAGAACTGTCTAAAAATTTCAGAATTTTTACTCCATATATATACTAATTTTTCCTTTGTTTTTGTAGACAACTATGGATCCCTTAAAAGCGACGTTCTTGATGGTGCTGAGGCAGACAGAATCATCATTATTAATAAACCGCAGACCCAGCAGTTCTGCAACAACAAGATTAGGTGAGACGCATGGATATAATAAATTGTTTTTTTTGAGAAAGATTATTATTCTGTCAGTGACACAATCTACTCTGAATTTATTTTTCTGAGTAACTAATGTGTCACTGACAGAATAATATCTTACTCATATTTTATACCAAGCTTAAAATATACCATCATGTCTTTCCACACTATATATTTTTTGTTTTATATACAGTGGAACTTTGATTTCTCGAACCTCCACGGGAAACGAAAATTTGTTCGAGAAATATTGGGGGTAAAATTATAGTGAAAACAAGTCCAAGGGAAACAACTTTTGGTTAGAGAAATCGGGGTTTTTGAGAAATCGAGGGTTCGAGAAATCGAAGTTCCACTGTATTAAATATAAATAGTTTGCCTTTTATTTTGTCTAACATTTTCGGTCTTATTTTTGGGAATTGGTAATGTGTAGAAAGAACTTGACTAAAATGAGACTGAGAGTATTGATATGAATTATTACAATATTTGCAATAATTTATAATAACAGAGTAAAATTTCATTTTTTAAATATGACCTCAAACAAGGTGTTTGTTGACTGTGTGCCTCGTTAGTTCTTGATATTAGCTCCCATCCAGATGATGCCAGTATTTACCTTGTCACTGTGGGGGTTTTCCACGCACATTAATAATTAATCTTTAAGCGTTCCAGACATTTGAGTATCAGAGAGATTTTGCTTTTTTTCCAAGTTGTGCGATTTTACTTTGTCTTGAATATTTATGTGGAAAAGCTAAATATTATAATTATGCAATTGGATGATTTGAGCCCAATTGTGTGAAATCGCACCATAATATCAGAAGTCCTGTGTTGACACGGAACGGACACATCTGTACATGTACCAGGGTTCCAGATAAGGTATAAAGGCAATGGATCAATAGATATGGGTCTCACCAAACATCAGAAGTATTACTGACATTAATTTGTCGGGTCAATTAGCCAACTTTGTCGGGTTTTTGACCTGAGACTTCCCGGGGGGACTCCCTTATGAAAGGGGTGGGGATGCTTGTCGGAAATTTCTCCGGTAATCAGTGAGGCCACCAACACAGTATGACGGTGTTTTTTTATTATTTCTTCGCATGCAACCCTAAACGATACCTTGATGGCTAAAAATATTGGCATTTCGTCCTGAACACCCTAAGTGAGACCAAAATCCGTAATTTAGACCGCTAAACGAGACGACGAGCATCCCCATCACTTTTATATGGGATCCCCCCAGGGCTGAAACACTGAGATGTACATGTACAAACTACAGTTTAGGAGTAGTTAACAATAGAAATGCAGTGCAACCCCTGATTTAACAAACTCAGATATTACAAAATAAACTGGGTACATATATTACACGAACAAGCCTTGTGTTCCTGGTCATTTGACCCGTAAAGACATTAGATGTAAAATGAACTTTTTTATGTTCATAATCAAACATTGAACATAACAAACCAAACTTGTGAAGCCTGGTGAATTTGTTTAAGGTGATTCCTTAGTATTGCATTGCGCATCCTTACTGCGCATGATTTCACACGTAATTAGCGCACGCACATTAAGAAAATGGCGGCTTTTCCTTTACGGCTAAGCTCGCCAGAGAGATGAATCGTCGTTTTCTCGTAAACGAGTACGGTGACCTATCAATTTTTCTCTTATTTTGAGTCTAGCAATCACCTTCTTTCTATAAAATAAATATAGACTAATTTCTATTGCAGAAGAATAAATAATCACCGGAACGTGAACTTAGCTTATAAAAACGTTTCTGGAAGCTGATATTGTAAGGAATTAAGGGGTATATACAAGGTCCTCCTGTTCCTAAACGAATACCGGGACCCCCCTTTTTTATTTCAAAATTTAAGTTCCCATAAGATAAACAACCAATAGGAAAAGTTTGAATGAAAATCTATTGTAAGTTATATTTTGATGGAATGACCTTAATTGTTGTTGCACTGTAAATTAAGCCACAGTCAGTCTATAACAGCATGATTTTGTTTAACCCCTCTACAGCACTGCCAAGTACAACTTCTTGACATTTCTTCCAAGTTTCTCCTGGAACAATTTAGTCGATATTCCAATGTTTTCTTCTTATTCATTGCACTTTTACAGGTGAGTGAAAACAATATTTTACATAAAGCATTATTTAGTGCAGGAAATCGGTCTGTTTGAAAAACAAGTGAAAGCCTGCCATGCTGAAACACGCAGCCTGACTTTATGAACTATAACCTCAACATTACAAAAAACATCAAATTATACAATATTGAGAATAAAAAATTTTCCTAAATATAAAAAGGAAATGCATTGGATTGTTACAAACTTTACAGTCAAAACTACTGTAACCGGGCCACCCAGACAAAGTTAACCAATCACAGGGCAGAACGGGAACAATACATTCCAACATTTTTGAATTGAGCCAATCCGATGTCGAGTACAGAACAATGAAATTGCAACTTGTTCATTCGCGATGAATACAGATGAATGAAATTTTGTGCGGTTCTACGAGGGTTGTACGGCGTGGATTTTCGATTTCGACCCTTTTTCTTTGACTAGTTTTAGCAGTACGATTTGTAAGGAAAATATATGCGAGTCAATGAACGAGAAACTCCAAACTGCGTGAAAACTGGGAATGCGACGGCTGCACAGTATGTTTCCTCGAATAAAAGTGCGTGGCAGATTTGAAATAATTTGTTCGCTCTTGACAAATTCAAGTTTTCTCTGCCGCGTCAACCGGCTGAATAGCTACGCATGTCGGGATTTTGGCAGTACCATTAATTTGGAAAATAAATACACTTGATGCCAGCGAGAGAAGACTTTATATTCCAAACTGCATAAAGTCAGTGAACGCGACGGCCAATAGTTTCGACAAAGTGCGTGACGGATTTGAAAACAACGAAAGCACGGCTTGTTTTACCAGCGTGATGAATTCAGTTTTTATACATTGTCGGATATTTGATTTCCACTTTGTTCCACGCGCTGGGTTTTATTTTGTCAGAACAATTTGGCTGAAATTAAAAAAATAAGTGAAAGAGAAATTCAAAATTGCATAAAAAGAGTGTCGGCTGTATATTTGAAGTTTCGGCAAAGTGAATTGTCGCGAGAAAGAACTCAACCGCCGGAGTAGAATATTTTGCCGGCAGAGTTTGAATCACGTTTCGTAACGGCGAATTCTTTATTACAGTTATTTCTGATCGCATGAGTATTGTCTGATTTGCGTTGAACTTTCGAAACTGTTTCGAATCCTTTCGGAAAAATTACTGAGAAAGAAGCAACTCAGTGCTAGTAAAATTGCTTCGATCTTTCCGAGAAAAGTCCTGACTGTTCTAGGGAAAAGTCCCGAATTTTCTTGGAAAGATCGAAGCGACTCTGTGTCTGATCTACTAGCACTGAGTTGGCTTCTTTCTCTCATGCGATCAGAAATTCGCCGTTACGAAACGTGATTCAAACTCTGCCGGCAAGGAAATATTATACTCCGGCGGTTGAGTTCTTTCTCGCGACAATTCACATGATTTTCAAATATACGGCCGGCACTCTTTTTATGCAATTTTGAATTTCTCTTTTACTTATTATTTTAATTTCAGCCAAATTGTATTGACAAAACCCCGGCAATGTATAAAAACTGAATTCATCACGCTGGTATAAAAACAAGCCGTGCTTTCGTTGTTTTCAAATCCGTCACGAGCTTTGCCGAAACTATTGGCCATCGCGTTCACTGACTTTATGCAGTTTGGAATATAAAGTCTTCCCTCGCTGGCATCAAGTGTATTTATTTTCCAAATGGTACTGCCAAAACCCCGACATGTGTAGCTATTCAGGTTGACTCCGTAGAGAAAACTTGAATTTGTCAAGAGCGAACAAATTATTTCAAATCCGCCACGCACTTTTATTCGAGGAAACATACTGTACAGCTGTCGCATTCCCAGTTTTCACGCAGTTTGGAGTTTCTCTTTCATTGACTCGCATATATTTTCCTTCCAAATCGTACTGCTAAAACTAGTCAAAGATAAAAGGGTTGAAATCGAAACTGATCCACGCCGTAGAACTGCACAAAATTTCATTCATCTGTATTCATCGCGAACGAACAAGTTGCAATTTCATTGTTCTGTACTCGACATCGGATTGGCTCAATTCAAAAATGTTGGAATGTATTGTTCCCGTTCTGCCCTGTGATTGGTTAACTTTGTCTGGGTGGCCCCGGTTACAGTAGTTTGACTGTAACCTTTCAAGGCTGTGCTCTAAGAAAAATTGCAGGGAGCCCTTTGGGCTCCCAACCTTATAAGCTAGGGTGCCCGGCAGTCAAGGTTGGTGGCCCAAAAGAAAAAAATTAATTAATTAATTAATAATTGACTGATTGATTGATTAATTAATTAAAATCAATTAGCCCACAAACAAAAAAATATTTTTAAAATAAAATAAAGAAAAGAAATGGCCGGAAAATTTTTCAGGCTCCCTCCTTATAAACAGGTCCAGATAGACCTTCAGTTTGGTTCTTTGTAATACTTTGTAATTGATAGTAGTATACCAAGAAAGTTTTTTTAGTTATAAACTGATTGATATACATAGAAAAACGCTGTCTTTTTTCCCTTCTATCCTTTGGATAATTTATTCTTTAATTAGACTTTTCATGTATACTACATGAAGCATAAGAATTGAGAAGACTTTTCGTGGACACTACATGAAGTGTAAAGCACGTGTAGATCGAACGCATCGAAAACGATCGGACTCAACAATATTTTGACTTCACAGATGGATTTAAACATTCTGAATTGAGCCCTTTTGCCATGTAAACTTCAATACAACACAAGAAAACAAAGAGAGAAAGGAAATTTATTGTGTGACTGTTTTCGTAGCTAAGTTGAAATTGAAAAAAGAGGTTGCCCGGCCGGGCGACTCAGTAAGTTTTTCTTGTCGCCCGAAGGAAAATGTTAGTCGCCTCAGGCGACCAGGCGCCGTTAAGAGCACAGCCTTGCCTTTATGCAGGGCTGCAAATAACAGTCAGTCATCAGACAATGGCCGACCAAAATTTGCCAATGTCTGATGAAATCCCAATTGTGGTCGGACATAATGTCCAGACAATATTTTTCCTTCCAACGCATTTTATTCTGAATGCAAACTACAAGTAGTTTACTCTGCAATGATAACACGTTAAATAGCAGGTTCGCTTATCAAGTGGTACTGTAATGTGATGTCCGACCCCATTTTTGTTTTGTCCGACCAAAATGGTGACTTAGTCGGACACATGTCCTTTCAAGAAGAAAAAATTATTTGCAGCCCTGTTTATATGTTATTTATTTTTTACAGCAAATAGATGATGTGTCTCCTACTGGTCGTTACACGACAGCGGTTCCTCTTCTGTTGGTTCTTTCTTGTTCAGCTCTAAAAGAGATTGTAGAAGATTATGTAAGTCACTTTTTGCTTTATTCTTTTAAAATTTTAACTTTATTATTAAAATTAATTTTATTTAATAACAGGCTTGTAATATTGAATATTTTATACTATTTCAGAAAAGGCATCAAGCTGATGATCAGGTTAACAATCGTAGGGTTAAAGGTAACTACAGAGACTTAACTCAATATTTCCCTAAAAGATCCAAGTGAAAGTATAACGTACAAAGCTAAGGAGAAAAAAAAAACAGATCCGAGTGTGAAAATTTCTGGGAGGTATTTCTATGCTGCTTATTTAAAATTTTCCAAGTTACTTACGGCTTTTTCCACACAATGAAGACATTTTACAAATCTTGAAGGGGTGGGCACAAAGCAAGTACAGTTGAACCCCTATTAAGCAGCCACCCTCGGGGAAATGGCAAGTGGCTGCTTGATAGGGGTTGGCCGCTTAATAGGGGTTTTATTTACAGTATTATTAATACTGATATTGGGACTTTGATAGCTGGGTTTTACTGTACATCAGACAAATGACAAACTATTAATAGCATTTTGTTCTTACTATAATATTAACATCAATTCAAATGTTTTTGCCTCTAGTTTTAAGAGATAATACCATACAATCATTACTGTGGACTGAGGTAAGAGTTTCACTGTAAACACTGTAAGTAGTCTCCACCCTTCAAGTCAATTTATGGACTTTTATATCTTGTGGTTTTAATTTGATTGTGGTTTGAAATTGTTCAAATTGAAGTTGAAGTGAATTCCTTGCTTATGTCACTAAATGTTGATCAAGAATTTTGTCCTCTGTTTAGGTCCAGGTGGGAGACATTGTGAAGGTCGTTAATGGACAGTTCTTTCCTGCCGATCTCATTATACTCTCATCAAGGTAAAGTTTTATTATATCAAATGCAGCGGTATATATACAGTGAGCATATCAAAATAATTGAGAAGAAGAGCAGAGGAGTGACTTATAATTATTATAAGTCGCTCCTCTGCTCTTCTTCTCTTCTGCTCTTCTGCTCTTCTGCTCATCCTCTCATCCACTCTCCGTTCATCCGCTCATCCACTTGATTCCGCTCATCCGCTCCTCTGTTCCTCCTCTCATCCGCTCATCCACCCATCTGCTCATCTGCTCAGGACCCCGCTCATCCCCTCCTCTGCTCATCCGCTCATTCAACATTTAACAAAACAAGCAGAGACACTGTATGATTGTATTGTTGTATTCTTTTGACAGTGAGCCAATGGGAATGTGTTATATAGAGACTTCAAATCTGGATGGAGAAACTAATCTAAAGATCCGACAGGTTTGTAGAACATTTTTATTTTAATTATCGGAATAATTATTTTTAAATCTTGTGGTTCTATTAAAAGTCCCTGACATAATTTTATAGGTGCTTGTAAGACGATAATATTTTTGTTATATTTTAATGATTGTAATTTTCATTTGACTTTATGCAGGCATTACCCCTCACAGCCAAAATGACATCTCTTCTTGAAGTTCGTTGTATGCAAGTAAGTCATATTGTTGTTTTTAGAATTGGAAATTTGTACAATGTCACTGATCAGAAATGAATGAATGTTAATTAATGACAGTTTTTTGTTTTAATTATAGGGACGTGTTGAGTGTGAAGGACCAAATAATCGACTTTATGATTTTGTTGGAAACATCACCCTCCAAACCCAAAAGTAAATACTGCAGATTGCAACTTTAGTTTACAGTTATATTTATTAGTTCGTCTAGTGTGATCGTTCAGCTGAGTGTACAGTATGTGGCCCCTAATCCGGACAGGTCCTTGGTCCGGACACCCCCGTTTATCGTGTCATTTTTCGATAGGAAACGAAGTTTTAATAATAACTAACCCATCCAAAGATTTATTGATCTGTTTGTCTTCTTAACCGGTTTTCCTGCTGCTAGTAAACGGGGGTGTCCAGACCAAGGACTTGTCCGGATTAGGGGCCACATACTGTTAGTCCTGAAAAGGACTGTTATTGGTGGCTGACGTTTCGACAACCTGTGCGGAAGTCATCATCTGACCAACAACTGATCAATTGGACAGTTTACGAACTTTACACGAGTCTTAACAGCCAATAACATCACGGCTAAACTGACCAATCAGTTTCTAGGACCAGAGACTTAACCCATTGACTGACTAACACATTTCACTTGACTCTGAAGATGACTTCCGCACAGGTTGTCGAAACGTCAGTCACCAATAACAGTCCTTTTCAGGACTACACTCACTTGGACGATCGCACTAGACGAACTACTGATACTCCTGGGACCTTCAAACCATTTACTAAGTTATATTATTATATGGCAAACTGGTCCACGATGAAAAGGAACATTCTGATTGGTTCCCTGAGCGGTCCGAATTTTGCAATACGGACCGCAACGAACTCATTTCGCCAAATTCCTTTTATGAAACATTGAACAAAAGAAAACTGTTTTCTATTAAGAGTAAAAAAATTTCCTCGTGTCTGGCGGACAATTTTTGTTAAACTTTTCGCAAAGTGGCCTGAAAAATGCAAGAATATGCTTAGCTTTGGCGCGCGTGCGTTAGCCGAGAATGGTTGCACTTATTTCTCGGCAAATTTTTTAAAAAAGCCATTATAATAAAACTTTATTGAACTAGCTTGTTCGGTCCGTATTGGAAAATATTGGTCGAGTTCTTTTTTTGCAAGTTTATGGACCTCGCCTTCGGCTCGGTCCATAAACTTGCAAAAAAAGAACTCGACCAATATTTTTCCCAATACGGACCTCACGCTAGTTCAATAACATATATTTATTGACCTCAAATAAAGATAAATTGTTTTGTTTCATAATTGAGTCTATTTATGGCTCTAGGATCTTAGCCAAACTGTACCTACATATATATACAGTACACGTATATAAAATAGTTAACTGTAAGTTTTTGTTATTGTTTTTGTTTGTGGCAAGTTTTTTATGAAAAATAATTGTTGATTAATTTCTGTTTTTAAATTAATTTATGTAGATCAGTACCAGTAGGGCCAGAACAGATCTTGTTAAGAGGAGCACATTTAAGAAACACACAGTGGATATTTGGTGAGTCACAGGGCAGTGAGTGTAACATACTGTCAAATAGTGGCTAAGAAATTAATGTAGATATGCAAACCTGTTTTATTAATTACACCAAACTTTAATATTTCTCCTGTCAGTGTATCTTATAATTTTGTCAGTACCAGTTTTATAGCTAGCAACGTGAATATTTCAGTGACGGTTTTACAAGTGCATTTGCCTTAAAAGAATGAGAAAAATGCATATATACGGTATTTTATTATACGACATAGCATTTTAGAGTGCGAATACACACAAAGACGAGTGCAAATATGAGACCATATTCAAAGGGTCTTAGTCCTCCTGACCGCGCTACGGAAAACACTGTTGAAAGCCTATATTTTAGGAAAGAATTATGTCATATAATAAACAATTTATTTAGCGGAAAGTTGTGTAATACGGCTGGGTATTTTTACTCATCAATGTTTATTTTTTCGAGCCTAAAGGCTCGAAAAAATAAAAACTGCTCACTCATAAAAATACCCAGCCATATTACACAACTTTCCGCTGAATAACCTCTATTTATTATATTATGTTTTCTGCGCAATCGTAATTTTGATTGGCTGGAAACTGAATTTGTGACAGACAGCTTTACCTTCAGTTTCGATTTCATTTTTACATGCAAAATTACACCTCAAAGTCAAATTCAAATGCGCATGTGACAATGATGACTGAATGTCGACTATCCTGCATGGCACACAGAACCTGACTTAAATTACATATTCAAATACAACTAAGGCATTCAATGACAACTGACCAGTGTTTTTGTCGTTTGTAGGTCTTGTTGTTTATACTGGACATGACTCCAAACTCATGCAGGTATGCAGCTACTATCATTATAATAATTATATACCTTATTATAGGAAATTAACGCTCCATGAAATTAACGCAAATTTTTAAAATTCGCGTTAATTTAAGTCGCGTTAATTTTTGTGAGCGTTAATTTCCGCGACATTAATTAAGTGGAGCGTTAATTTCCGCGACATTAATTTCCATTATTATAACCCCAAATTTGCGGATCTTGCACACTCAGACATATTGACGCTTGGAAACAATAGCTTTCTCTTTTCTGCACAGTGTATCTCAATCTTTTACAATGTAATAGTCTAAAAAAGCAATAAAACAATATTTCCAGTTCACCCTCGCTTTCAGAAGAGCAGTTCTCGACATCTGAGTTCCTGTATTTCAGCTAAAATATATTTGTTTCTCTGTGCTAATCACGTTAATTTCTTTCATTTTTAAATTTTACCTCCTCTTTCGCGTTAATTTCCTTTATTCGGAAGTAATTTTCCCTCCAATTCGTGTTAATTTAAGTCGCGTTAATTTCAAATACCTTACAGTCAAACTACTGTAACCGGGGCCACCCAGACAAAGTTAACCAATCACAGGGCAGAACGGGAACAATACATTCCAACATTTTTGAATTGAGCCAATCCGATGTCGAGTACGGAACAATGAAATTGCAACTTCTTCATTCGCGATGAATACACTGTCAGATGAATGAAATTTTGTGCTGTTCTACGGCGTGGATTTTCGATTTCAACCCTTTTATCTTGACATGTTTTAGCAGTACGATTTGGAAGGAAAATATATGCGAGTCAATAAAAGAGAAACTCCAAACTGCGTGAAAACTGGGAATGCGACGGTTGTACAGTATGTTTCCTCGAATAAAAGTGCGTGGCGGATTTGAAATAATTTGTTCGCTCTTGACAAATTCAAGTTTTCTCTACGGCGTCAACCGGCTGAATAGCTACGCAAGTCGGGGTTTTGGCAGTACCATTTGGAAAATAAATACACTTGATGCCAGCGAGGGAAGACTTTATATTCCAAACTGCATACGACAGCCAATAGTTCCGGCAAAGTGCGTGACGGATTTGAAAACAACGAAGGCACGGCTTGTTTTACCATTGTGATGAATTCAGTTTTTTATACATTGTCGGATCTTTGATTTTTCCACCTTGTTCCACGCGCCTGGTTTTATTTGTCAGTACAATTTGGCTGAAATTAAAAAAACTGTAAGTAAAAGAGAAATTCAAAGTTGCATAAAAAGAGTGTCGGCTGTATACATGTATTTGAAGTTTCGGCAAAGTGAATTGTCGCGAGAAAGAACTCAACCGCCGGAGTAGAATATTTTGCCGGCAGTCAGAATCACGTTTCGTAACGGCGAATTCTTTATTACAGTCATTTCTGATCGCATGACTATTGTCTGATTTGCGTTGAACTTTCGAAACTGTTTCGAATCCTTTCGGAAAAATTACTGAGAAAGAAGCCAACTCAGTGCCAGTAAAATCGCTTCGATCTTTCCGAGAAAAGTCCTGACTGTTCTAGGGAAAAGTCCCGAATTTTCTAGGAAAGATCGAAGCGACTCTGTGTTTGATCTGCTAGCACTGAGTTGGCTTCTTTCTCTCATGCGATCAGAAATAACTGTAATACTGAAATAATTTGCCGTTACGAAATGTGATTCAAACTCTGCCGGCAATTGCAAATATTCTACTCCGGCGGTTGAGTTCTTTCTCGCTACAATTCATATGATTCACTTTGCCGAAACTTCAAATATACAGCCGGCCGACACTCTTCTTGCAATTTTGAATTTCTCTTTTACTTATTATTTTAATTTCAGCCAAATTGTACTGACAAAACCCCGACAATGTATAAAACTGAACTGAATTCATCACGCTGGTAAACAAGCCGTGCTTTCGTTGTTTTCACTGAATCCGTCACGAGCTTTGCCGAAACTATTGGCCAGGGTTCAAAATAGCAGCCGGCTGCCGGCGGCAGCCGGCACTTTTACCACACTTGCCGGCGACTTTTCACCGAAGAAATAGAAAATATCGACTTTGATCGGCCAACTGAAATCAAAGTCGCTGTAGATGTTATAGTAAACATTTCATATCAGACAATAAAGCAGCCAAGAAATGTTTTAAAAGCTTTTTGGAAACGTTTTAAAATGAGTAGAAAGAGGTTTGGAAATTTGAAGCGTGCTGCAAAAGTTGAAATGGAGAATTCTTGTTCACCGTGAACGACGAACTCTTTTACGCGTTTGTTCAAGCGTGAAACTTGTCTAGACAAACCGTTGCGTTACCGACTTTATGTTTCTGCACATGTAATCAATATTTATTTTGCACAAAAACTTGTTTAGTGCCGGTTGTTAAGACTTTTCACTCGTTCAAATTAAAGTCAGTTTTGTATTCATATTGCTCGACAGAACGGATTTCCCATGTTTGTGAGTGAAGAAGCGTGACGGTATTTTACGCTTGAACAAACACCTAAAAAAGAGTGCCGTTCACGATGCTTTGTTTGGAACGAAACACGTTAATTAAAATGAAGATTCTGACGCTGACATTATTTTAGCAGTTCAAAGCATGCGATATGTGCGAAATGTTTTTAAAATCAGTTTATAATTTCAAGGTTTCTCAAGGAAGAAAGTGAAATTTCAATTCAGGAAGATTTTGGTCACGTGCTAGGCAACGGTTCTTGGCAGATTCCCGTTAATTAGTGTAGCAGTACACACACGCAAATCGCGGAAAGTGAAAAAAGTTCAACTACTACGTGCTCATTCATTATTGACAGCCGGGAAAAAATGAGCCTTGACAAAAAAGCCTACAAATTCAAGCTAAAAGCTGTGATTTTATTTTGAACCCTGTTGGCCATTACGTGCACTGACTTTATGCAGTTTGGAATATAAAGTCTTCCCTTGCTGGCGTCAAGTGTATTTATTTTCCAAATGGTACTGCCAAAACCCTGACAAGTGTAGCTATTCAGCCGGTTGAACACTGTGGTTGACTCCGTAGAGAAAACTTGAATTTGTCAAGAGCAAACAAATTATTTCAAATCCGCCACGCACTTTTATTCTGAGAGGAAACATACTGTACAACCGTCGCATTCCAGTTTTCACGCAGTTTGGAGATTCTCTTTTATTGACTCGCATATCTTTAACTTCCAAATCGTACTGCTAAAACTAGTCAAATATAAAAGGGTTGAAATCGAAAATCCACGCCGTAGAACCGCACAAAATTTCATTCATCTGTATTCATCGCGAACGAAGAAGTTGCAATTTCATTGTTCTGTACTCGACATCGGATTGGCCCAATTCAAAAATGTTGGAATGTATTGTTCCCGTTCTGCCCTGTGATTGGTTAACTTTGTCTGGGTGGCCCCGGTTACAGTAGTTTGACTGTAATTAACACGAGCGTTAATTTCCTATAATAAGGTATGCACTTCTTTATAATATAATGTATTTTTGGCTTAATTTATTTTAAAAAGTTCTAATTTCGTTGAAAAGAGGGGTACATTGTAGATTTATCTCTATCAGGGGTGACATCAATAATGGTAAGGGGCGACCCATTTAACTTCTGAGGGGGGGGTGGAGGATTTTGAAAAAAAATATCCTGCAAGCAAACTTGTACGAAAAAAAATTTCGTGCACACGACCACTGACGGAAAAAAAATTCATACACGTTCAGTGGGCCGAAAAAAATTCCTGCAAGACACTACTGGGCTGACTTCAACTTCATCTTCTGCAGGCAGTTGGGATTTTAATAGCATCTGATTTTGGGCAAGAGGGGAACTGGAACTACAATAATTTTTGCATCTCCCTTCTTCAGATAGCTTTTTCTGTACATTAATAATTATTATTATAGCTGTGGTTACACAGTACCAGTCTACAGTTTTGTCAAATCCAAGATGGTGGCCCGGGGGGGGGGGGGGGGGGGGGGGGTACTCCCTTATAAACGGGCTGTGGAGGTGTGGAGGTCCACCTATTGTGAACCGATGGTTCAAAAGAAGTGAAATAGTAGTGCTTGTGCTCAGTCTAGTAGTAGTTTGAAAATGAAGTCTGAATCAACTGGTTCATCCAATAAACCAAACCAATCGCAGCTTTGAACGTGTTTACATATGGTCTTCATCGAGAAAGACAGCATCAAGCGAGTCATTTTCTTCATCCAAATATTCACTCCTTTGGCTTTAATCGAAGGTCCGCAATATGTATTCCTAGTACTCTTTCATCATAAAGTTCCTGTTTGTCAAAAATCCATTTTGAATTTAACTGAACAGTTCCAGAAATACTCATGTTTTTTACGTTCAGTTCCATGTCAAACTGCCTTCAAAACGCACGAAATGTAGTCTCAGACAACCTAATCTTTCAAAATTTCCCGGGGGGGCATGCCCCCGGACCCCCCTAGAAGCTCACGCCTTCGGCGCTCGTATGATTGCACCTTTGGTACTCTTAACGCACCCCCCCATTCTAAATCCTGTCTACGAGCCTGTCGGTAGCCACCACTATACCTGCAAGATATGTGTGCAGGGCCAATGGATGTGGTACGATGGAATGAAGGAGAAAGCATGTCCAGGAGCAGGCCTAAGGCCTGACTCCTTTCATCAGTGCAAGTGGAAAGGGATCACCATCTCATTGCTTTTACATTCAGTAATAATAAATATGTATTATTGATACATATGTATTATTACTGAACGTATTCAAAAGCAACGAGATGGCAATCAAAGGTCAGTCACAACGGAAAGGCGACTTTTCCTCCGCCCATACACACCGAAAAAAAATATCCTGCAGCATGTTACATGGAGAAAAAAATATCATGCACACAAATGCTCCGAGAAAAAAAATTCCTGCAGCATGAAAGGGTTTAAAAAAAAATTCTTGCCTATACCAAATCCTCCACCCCCCCCCCCCCTCAGAAGTTAAATGGGTCGCCCCTAAAGGCGTTACATCAAATGGCGTATACCCTCAAATCGGTAGAAACTTCAGAATATCTGGGGGTAGAAACACATGAAAGAGGTGATAAACCAAACAGGAATGTTCAAGGATTATTAATATTGGGAATATTGAGGTGGATTACAAAACAACAAACTTGACAAATGTGTCAAGGTGCACCATCCACGACGTAGCTCCTTTCTGATACTTGCTGAGACCCTTGCCAGATTTGCGACAGAGATTAGAAAGGTGTTGGCGACTGGTGAGGTCCGCCAAAAAATGACAACTCCCACCCAAGCTTCTTAGACTTTGTCAAGACTCCAAGAGCCAAGGTACAGTGGAATCCTGATTTCTTGAACCCTTGATTTTTCAAAAACCCTGATAACTTAAACCAAAAGTTGTTTCCCTTCGATTTGTTTCACTGTAATTTCCCCCGATATTTCAAACTCCCAATTTCTCGAACCAATTTTCGTTTCCCTTGGCGGTTTGAGCAATCAAGATTCCACTGTAATTGTGATAAGACTCGAAGGACCACTTTTTCACCTTTATGTTTGCTTGCTCTTCAGAACTCCACAGCTGCTCCAATCAAGAGGTCAAATGTGGACCACACTACTAACATCCAGATCTTATTCCTGTTTGGAATGCTTCTTGTCTTGGCTCTTTGCAGCACTATTGGCTTTAAGATATGGACTGGTTAGTGTACAACTATCAATCTTCACTTCAACCTCAATTTACTTGTCACTGATTGCACATAGTGGCCATGGGACATCACAGACATACTGGTCAGTTGACTAGTCGGACACTGGTCACATGCACTGGAGTGGTCACACACTGGTCACAGTGACTCACTGCAGGTCACACACTGGTCACATAGAAATCACTTGTCACTGATTACACACCGTGACGCTGGTCACACACTTGTCACTCACTGATCACTCACTTATCACAATGGTCACACAGTACACTGATCACTCACCTGTCACATTGATCACACATTGATCACTGACTTGTCACATTTTTTAATTTTTTAATTTTTTTTACTCACTTGTCACAATGGTCACACACTTGTCACACATTGGTCACACAGTAATGACACATTGGTGACACTCGTACATGTACATAATGTAGTTCTCCTCTTGTTGGATATGTTATCAAAATATGCTGTAACTTATAACTTAACTTGACTTTTTCAGATAATCACAAAGATACTGACTGGTACCTTGGATATTCTGGTAAGTACCTCCTTCTGTAATTAGTGGGTGGCTTGGTGGAATGTACCAAGGTTTGTACTCTGGACACGGGAAGTCCTCTGTTTTGAGAGGTCTGGGTTTGAGCCCAGCTGGGGTCTTATGTTGTGTACTTGGGAAAAACACTTTACTGTCACAGTGCTGCTGTCTATTCAGGTGTAGTATCGCGATCCGCTTATAAGTTTGCTTAGCGAGCGAGGCGTCAATATAACGTGGTATTGCCGTCTCACTTTTCTGGTCTGTGATTGGTTACAAAGTTCAAATTGACATCGCGGCACTGAATTGGATTCCTCACGTACGCACCAAAATTCAAAAGTTTCGCTTCGATGAATCGTCGGCAATCTTGTATCTCTGGTCATTCGCTCAGTTATGGAAGGCTTTATTCGCCGGTACAACTTCCTCAATCTAAAAGTTAGCGTAAGGTGAGTAATAAAAATCATTTCTTTCTTGAAAGAGTTTGTTTACCGTTATCAACTGCTATCGCGATGTGCGCGCGCTACCCTGGTGAAAATCTTTTAAAGATCTTTGAAGATCCTTGAAGATCTGCATGAAGATCCTGGTGCAGATCTTTGAGGATCTTTATAAAAATCCTCAAGGATTTACAAAGATCTTTGAGGATCTTCAAGATTCTTGCCAAGATCCTCAATTTTCTTGCCAAAGATCTTCAAGGATCCTCGAAGATCCTTGAAGATTTACAAAGATCTTTGTAGGATCTTTGTAAGATCCTTGAAGATATTTGCAGGAATTTTAAAGATCCTTGTAAAATCCTTGAAGATCTTTGCAAGATCCTCAAAGATCTCTGCATGAATCTTTAAGATATTTGTAAGATCCTTAAAGATATTTGTAGGAATCTTCAAGATCTTTGCAAGATCCCCAAAGATCTTTGCATTAATCTTTAAGATCTTGGTAAGATCCTTGAAGGTCTTTGTATGAATCTTTAAGATATTTGAATGTAAGATCCTTAAATATCTTTGCAGGTTTAAGATCTTAATAAGATCTTGAAGTAATTATCTTATTAAGATAATAATTATTGTAAGATTCTTGTACTTACATGTACATCTTACAAGAACTTGTAAGGTTCTTACAAGATCTTGTTATAAATTATTTATTGTTTCCTTTGTATAATAAGATACTTACAAGATGTGGAATTTGCAATGTCATACAAGATCTTTATAAGAATCTTGTTAGCTAGAATCGTATAAGAACTTCCAGAATTTTCTAAGTTCTTGTAAGATGCTTATCAGACTTTGCAAGTTACATGCATCTTGTAACATTCTTGCATATCAACATCAAAAGCAATAATAAAAGTTATATACATGTAGTATAATGTACTCAGATGTTTTGGAACCAAATGCAGTTTATTTGACTTAAAAGAAGTCACAAGCAATTAATTCTATCTGCTCAATTCCAACATTACATTTAGCAATTAAATGCACAAAGATTGTACAAAACTAAATTGAGCAACAACAGAATCATTACACTACATGCACATAGAGAGAATGATCATACAATATGTACAGTCATAAACAGATGACAAATACATTGTATTATTACAGTGTTAAGTTGGCACACTAGAAAAAGACCAACTGAAAAATCAAGCTTCTGTTCATCATTTATTGTACTCCCTGAAATTGTAGTTTATAATATTAGACCTTTTTGTAGGCCTTTGCATCCACAGTATTAAACTTGTCCTGTTCCAAGATTACTTGCTGCCCTATCCCACTTGGGATTACAAATACTGTATGATGTTTGTGAATTGTTTTCCACTTAGCGTTCTAAATATATTGTTCCCTGTACGTAGTAACTGTGTATACTTCAATGCTTTCTGCCTCAATAAACTACAACAAAAACACAAAGCAACATGTTATTAAAATCAGATCTATAAACAGCTGTATTCGCTTCTTCCTCTCACAAAGACTGTTATATTTAAAGGCAAAGAAGTAGGATTCAAATCACGTTGTAGTAGTACAGTGGTTTAAAGACCTTTTAAGGTGATTCCTTGGTATTGCATTGCGCATCCTTACTGCGCATAATTTATTGCGTCATTTGCGCGCGCCACGCGTCATTTAGCGCGAGTGCGAGCGCGCGCACGTACAGAACATTACAGGATTTCTTTCAGACAAAGCTTGGCTGGGAAATAAATGGTCGTTTTCTTCTAAACAAGCACGGTGACCCCCATTTTTTATTTCATAATTTTAATAAGAACAGTATCTACATTACACAAGAAAAAGATGGGCAGAAATCTATGATCAGTTTTTTGGCAATTTAACTAAATTCTCCGGAGGGAGCCACTACGGTCCCACAGCGCATATCCAATTTGAATCTACTTTGGAGTGTAAAGTAAATACAAAGGAAATCAAAGACATTTTTCTGGAACGTCGGTGAATAAACAATGGAATAAAGTCAAACTCTGTGCGATATCACGGCTGCATTGAAAAACATCGAGCTTATTTGCTGCGCACGGTTTTTGCCAAAAGGGGCCAAAATGACCGCACTCGTCAGCATTGTGGCGTGGAAACGAGCACGGTGACCCCCTCTTTTTATCACGTTTTTATTATCTCCTTGACTTGTTACAAAAGTGTACCAAGTTTCATCGGAAATCTATGTTTGGTTCTATTACCAGGGAATTACCTTAAATGCTTTCTTGGTGAAACTACAAGCTTGCTGTACATAAGCACATCGAAATCAAAACCTTAAGTTATATTAAAACCCAAGAAAAAAAATACATGTACTTCATCTAAAGTCCTACTTCAAGAAAGCCATTACGATTCTCTCTACTTACTTTCTTTCTCTGCATTAGAAGGTACTGATTCTGTAGCTTTTGAACATTATTCCAGGAGAATTTCTCAGAGTATTTCCCAGTAAAATACACAGCATTTGAGTGATTTGACCGTTGAACATGTTGAATTCACGCGCCTGGCACAGATATCACCACAAGCAAAGCATCATGGGAACTCGTTCCCAGGGTCTTCTCGACCATCATCCAAGATGGCGGCTCGTGTTTGGGCGATCAATCCATGGTTTTACTCATTTTAGAAACCTGTAGTAGCCTAAAGGTATCCAGGAATCATTTTCTGAAGTACATAAGGATTTCAAGACAATTTTACTCCTATAAAATTGAAAAATTATGGATATTTATTGTGAGAAAGATGATGGAGTAGCTCAGGAACTGTTGTCTTAACATAGGAAACCCAAGCATAATATTTGCATATCAATGTATTTGCTAGCTCATGCATGTATTTTCTTCTTCATTCAACCTTAAGCATTCTAAAAGCTTCACTGTCTTCTTTGTAATGGCTTTTTCTCCATTAGGAAAACTGAGTATCATCAGCTAATCAATGGAAGCTTTCCACATGCTGGATTTTCAATGCAAGATGAAACTTTGATAAATATTTCTTTGCTGTTCATTTGTTGATTGTTGCTTCCCCTTAAATTTTTCAGTGTTTGCTTTTAGTAATTCAAATCTGGGTAAAGATCCTCATCCAATCCTTAAGGAACCTGGGTAAAGATCTTACAAATATCTTTGCCAGGATCCTTGAAAGATCCTCGTCAAATCCTTGAGGATCTTGGAAAAGATCTTTGTAGGATCCTTGTAAAGATCCTCTTAAGATCTTTGTAATATCCTGAAGATCCGATCCTGACAAAGATCCTTGAAAGGATCCTTGTAAGATCCTCATCAAATCCTTGAGGATCCTGACAAAGATCTTTGAAAGATCCTTGAAAAGATCCTTTTAAGATCTTTGTAAGATCCTCATAATATCCTTGAGGAACCTTAAGAATCCTGACAAAGATCTCCCAAAGATCCTTGAAAGGATCCTTGTAAGATCCTTGTCAAATCCTTGAGGATCCTGACAAAGATCTTTGAAAGATCCTTGAAAAGATCCTCGTAAGATCCTTGTAAGATCCTCATAATATCCTTGAGGATCCTTAAGGATCCTGAAAAAGATCTTTGAAAGATCCTTGAAAAGATCCTCGTAAGATCTTTGTAAGATCCTCATAATATCCTTGAGGATCCTTATGGATCCTGAAAAAGATCTTTGAAAGATCCTTGAAAGGATCCTTTTAAGATCCTGTAGGATCCTTATCAGATCTTTGAGGATCCTAAAGGATCCTTACGAAGATCTTTGCAAGGATCTTTGCCAGGATCTTCATAAGATCTTTATAAGATCCTTATGAAATCCTTGAGGATCCTTGAAGGATCCTTGTCTTCAAGGATCTTTGCAAGATCTTTGCAGATCTTTACAGGTCTTTGCAGATCTTTAAAGATCTTTGAAGATCTTCAAAGATCCTGCAAAGATTTTCACCAGGGTAAGTCATACAATCACGTAAGATGTTTTTGAACAAGTTTTTTCGGTTCAAAATTGGATTATTTTCCCGTTTCATTGTCATTTGGTACTTTATAAATCTTCAAGGGACGTAATTCTGAATCGCCTTTGTTTCCATAAGCAATTTACCGGCGAAAAAAGTCGGACTTTCTTCAAGACCAAAAAATTGATGCTTTCGCGTTCAAGTATTCGTGTACAACACGTTGCGTATAGTGGGAATTTATATTTCAATCAACAACAACTGATCTGAATTTTCCTTTTAATCTGTCCAAAAAATGTTTGAATCGCGATACAAAACTAATTGCGATTTTGAGACGGCAATACCACATTATAATGGCGGCGTTGGGAGAAAATATATTCCGTATTGGGCGGAGTCGTGAATTTTTCTCCCAACTAGCCGCCAATATAATGTGGTATTGCCGTCTCAAAATCGCAATTAGTTTATTTAAACAGGTGCCGGAAGGTTGTTGGGGCAACCTGACAAAATGCTGTGGGGGGAGCAGGGGTAACCTGCAATAGACTAGCATATCACCCAGGGGAGTAGCAGCAATACTTCTCGTCGGTTTCATGCTACAGAGACCAGAATTAAACATTGTCACTTATGAGCGGCCCTTTTGAACTTCAGAAAGGCTGATTGCCAGTGAAAATTTGTAGACATCTACAAGGAATATTTATTATAAATTCACTGTTGTTTTGTTTGTAGCTAAAAGAGCACAGAACCTTGGCATGACGTTCTTGACGTTCATCATTCTGTACAATAACCTGATACCCATCAGCTTGACAGTTACTCTTGAGGTACAGTCCCAAGATCAAAATATGAACTCTCCTTACTCTTACTGACTGTCATACATTGATTTCAATGTTACTTCTGAGATTTTGGTGATTGAACATATGAACTTGTATTTATTTAACAGGTTGTGAAGTTCATACAAGCTATCTTCATAAACTTGGTATGTACTTTAATTTACATTTAGTATACTTATCTGTTTGGTACAAAATTAATTTGCCAGATACTTCTTGCTGTTTCTTTTTTCCTTTTTGCTAAAAGAGGTTTTATTCTAACTGCTTCTTTACGCCACAGGACGTTGACATGTATTATGAACCCACAGACACACCAGCTATGGCAAGAACATCCAATCTCAATGAAGAATTAGGACAGGTCTGTCATTCATCGCGTCAAATATGCATTCTGCTGAATGTCTGAATATTTTGTCTTTGTAATGGTGGTTGTATTAATTAACTAGCAGTTTTTTTAAAATAATTTGTGACCCAGCACAACTATTTATTGTATTGTTTCAGTGGGTTTTTTTTGTATACAGTCGAAACTCTCTGAGCGGACACTCTCGTAAGCGGACAGCTCTACCTACGGCCATCTTGACAATAAACCTTGTTTGAACTCTAGCTCATACAAACTCTGTACAGTCTAAGCTCTCTGAGCGGACACTCTCGTAAGCGGACATCTCTACCTACGGCCACCTTGACAATAAACCTTGTTTGAACTCTAGCTCATACAAACTCTGTATAATTTTTACACATTCCTGTAAGCAGCCAGCTCCAGTTGCAGACACTTTTTCTGCTTATTCCCGAGGGTGTCCACTTATGGGAGCTTCGACTGTATGTAGTTTCTAGTGGTTTGAACCCAAGACTAGTGTCCAGTCATCTGTGTCATGGGTAGACAGAGAGACTTGTTAGTGACTGACATTTTGAGGACCCGAGTGGAAGTCATCTTCAGAGTCAAGTCAGAAAAACTGTTCATCAACTGATGAACAGCTTTTCAGTTGACTCTGAAGACGACTTCTGCTCACCAACAACAGTCATTGCCCTCACTCAGACAATAATGCTACGCACTAGACAAACTTTTATTTTCTAAGCAGGATAGATTGTAAAACGTGTGATTGATGCTGTTAGTAATAAACTTGCTGTAATTGTAGTTGTTTGAATTTGAGTTAATATATGCCTTTCCACTGATGCAGGTGCGATACATATTCTCAGACAAGACAGGCACTCTAACCAGAAATGTCATGGAGTACAAAAAGTGTTCCATTGGAGGAATAAGCTACAGGTTAAAAAATAAATGTGATTGTAGTTTTGTTGGATGTTTTACCACATAATCGGCATTGGTATCCCTTTCCATTTTACCATAATCCACTGTAGTCAGTGACATATTTTTTCAACCTCAAGTTGACAATTAAATAAACATGACAGGAGAAGTTTGATAACAGATCATAGGATTGTAATACTGTTGTGTTTTTTTTTCTATTTCATACAGTGGTCAAGGGGATACATTTATGGATCCAGCTCTCTTGGATAATCTCAGAGAACATCACGTGAGTACAAATTCTAGCTGCCACCTTTGATTTGTGGTAGTCTGTTCGGGTAGGCCCAACAATTTGTAGGCTTGATTACCAGCTGCTGTTCGGGAAAATGAGCCCATGCTCCTCTTCTTGGGGGGGAATGAAGACCGGACTCGAGAGAGCGGCGGAAATGGAGCATAAACAATTTATACCCCTGCTGCCCATTTATACCCCTGTGGGAGGCGTGTTGGTCTAATGGTTGGCATGTTGCACTCCAGATCTGGGTTTGAGCCCTGGCCGGGGTCATTGTGTTGTGTTCTTGGGCAAGACACTTTACTGTCACAGTGCCTCTCTCCATCCAGGAGTATAAATGGGTACCGGCAAATTGTCAGGGCAACCTGGCAAAAATGCTGGGGGGTTACCTGCGTGGACTAGCATCCCATCCAGGGGAATAGTGATACTCCTAGTCACTTGATGCTATGGAAACCGGAGATAAGCGCTGGCCTGATAAGCCACTTGGGTTGTAGATAGAACACTTTAACCATTTATACTTCTGGGTGGAGAGAGGCACTGCGAGAGTATAAAGTGTCTTCTGATCAAACCAGGACTGCTCATTCTGGGGTCCACCAAATTAACCATTCGGCTACCATGCCTCTCACATAGAGCTACATTAAAAAAATTCTGCTAAGCCTAAGTGGCTAATACAGGCAGTGCTTACAAGTCTGGTTTTGATAAAATAGTGCTTACAACTGTGATTACATTTGCTTTGACAGGCAAAACAACTTTTTGAATACTATTTGACAGTGGATTTAAAATTAACCATCTTGTTTATTTCATAGCCAACAGCATCTGTGATTCGAGAGTTTTTGACGTTGTTAGCAGTGTGCCACACAGTCGTACCAGAAAGGGACACCAGCAATCCCGACAAGATAGTTTATCAAGCTGCCTCACCAGGTACAGTGAAATTCAACTTTAAAACGCTTCAATCTATACTTTAGACATGTATAATACAGAGGGGATACACACTATAGGATATATACTCTCTGATTGGCTAAAACAAATTGGTCCCAAGCTGTATATAGGACCAAACGAGAATGAGAGTTGATGAAAGTTCAAACTCTGTACTCTTGTTTGACCTCCAAATCTTGTGCACTCTCATCAATTCTCGCGTGCTCTCTCATCAACATTGAACCTGCTAAAATGTTCATGAGAGTCGATGTTGAGTTTTCGTTTGTTGGAAAGGCAGGTGATATGAACTTTCGCGTACTCTCAGCTTGTTTTATATCACGCTAATGATCGATAGTTGGTGAGAGTTGAATAAAACTCTCGCCCAATTCTTATTCCTCAGGTCTTGTCAACTCAAGTTCTCAATAGATCCCGACTTTAGAGTGGTTTTCATTTGACAACCAAAGTAATTACAATGACCAATCACAACAAACGTAATCAAAGATGAACCAATGAGAACTCGAAGCAAAAGTACGTACATGTAACCGGTGCCAAGCGCAGGAAAATGCGTGTGACCAAGTCGCAATTGGTTTTGGTTTTGTATCTGATTGGTTGAGTAGGTGTCGACACTCAATTGAAAACCGCTCTAAACTCACTTTGCTTTGTTTTCAGATGAAGGTGCTTTGGTGAAAGGAGCCAAGAAACTCGGATTCTCATTCAATGTCAGGACTCCTACGTCAGTCATCATTAATGCGGTAAGTGAGCAATTATAAAACTGATCATCAAATACATTCGAGCCTCTACTAACGGACACCTCTCTATAATGGCCAGGATTTTTTGTCCCGACCTGTGCCGATCCATACACTTTACTCTTATTGAAACCTCCCTACAATGGCCACCTCTCTACAATGGCCAGTTAATTCTGCCCCAGAGTGGCTGTTGTATAGAGGTTGACTTACTGTACTTACTTAAGCCCTTAGCTCCAAGGAGGAGCACGGTTTGATACCATCCTCTCCAATGCATGCCAGTTGTAATTCATCTGTTCCATCTCACTATCGACGTTTCTTCTGTACAGAGGTTCAACTGTATGTACTGGACAAAATGTGTGGTTACAGAAAATATCCATACCCCCAGGGAAGTTGTTTCGTTTGAAGCCCCAACCCCCTGGAATTTCCAGTTCAGCTTCATACTTTCCTTTAATAATTTTGGCTTTTGAGACCCCCTCACCCTCGGAATTTTCAATGACCTTCCATGGGGTGGGTATGGATATCTTCTGGAGCCGCACAATGTGTTGTTATGCTGCTTACATTCTGGGCATTCCAAATTTGTTTATAGCTAAAGTAGTATGTGGTTTCTTTGTTGTTACAGATGGGTCAAGAAGAGGTGTATGAAATCCTGAATGTTTTAGAATTTAACAGGTAAGATGGCAATCAGGCATATGTCTCTCTTTAGGGAACTGAAGAATAGGTCATATATTCCGAGTTGCCTTTTGCCTCTGTTTCAGAACGAGTCCTGGTTCAAAATATTTCAAATGAAAATGAGTTGGATTTGCAGTTGACCAACAGTCGGCCGACAGAGCTGTTCTTCACTTTTACCACTGAACTTGCGAGTAAAACTCATTTTCATATGAAAGGTTTTGCACCAGGACTCGTTTTGAAACCGAGGTGAAAGGCAACTCGGAAATGGCCAATTGAGCGTTCGAAGAGAGACTTGTGTTTATTCAGGCTATTAAATAAGAGGATTGGTGAGTTGATGTTCTATTCCATTCTACCTTTAGCACTCGGAAGAGGATGTCTGTGGTTGTTCGAACTCCTGAGGGAAAAATCAAGCTGTACTGCAAGGGTGCTGTAAGTACAACATTCACTCACTCTTTTAGTTCAAAGACCAGCGTGTTTCTGAGTGACGTTGCTGTGATGTCGTTGAATCTTTGAATGCAGAGGTCCACACAACACGTAAATAAAACGCACTGGTTCGTTTTTGCTGGATGTCACTGTAGATATGCTCGAACCAGACGTCACTTGAAGTGTAAGAGAACAAAACTGAATGTAAGGCTGACACTACGGCAAAGGGCTGATTTATTTAATGGCCAATATATTTCGGCTAACAAAATTAGCCTTCCTCAGGGCCGGAGTCTTCTTACATGAAGTTTTGTTGGACATTGAATCTTGTAACCAGGATAAAGACGTGTTCAGTTCGTAAAAATACATTAAACAGTTAGTTGTTTTTAGCCGTGTGTTCGCCCCGTTTGTGACCGCCACATCTTTGTCATTTGAATCTCTAGGGATTGATTACAAATCATCAATTTGCTTCTGAACGTAAGCTTGATTCACACCTCATTTGTAATGCACTCTTAACAGGACACAGTAATCTTTGAGCGGATGCAAGAAAAACAGATGTACATGGACAGTACTGTGGAGCATTTGGAAGAATTTGCCAAAGAGGGTAAGCAAACAACAAGTACCGTTAGAATCGGTAAATCCTCGAACAAAAACCTGAACAATTTCCGATTCTTGCTAACTAACCAATCAAAAGCTTACAAGAGCACTTGCGTGTACACCGGACGTTGTCACGTCAGTTTGTCGTTCTAAGGATAAGTCATGTTGCTTAGCAACCTGTTACACAAACTGCGGGCTCAATCAATTCTCTGAGATCAAACGTACGACGCGCGCATGCTGTTCAGGTTCCCGCCAAAAAACCGCCGCTGACAAATGTTGTCTCAGATTTATGAAATGATTTTATTTTCAAGCCAAAATTAAGACATTTACTAAATAATAAAATAATAGTTATCCACCACTTTTGCCACCTCGTAGTTTGGTTTCTTGCTGTATTGAGCTTTTTAAATGTTTTGTTACAAAACTCTTAACAAAATTAAAGGCAAGTAGCATTGTGTTTTTGTCCTAATACTTATGATTTCCCATATCAGGTTTACGCACACTTTGCATATCGATGGCAGAGCTTGAACCAGAGGAGTTTCAGCGCTGGAGTGACATTTACTACAAAGCTTCTACAAGCTTGGAAAACAGAGAGAAGAACGTGGACGACGCTGCAGATCTCATTGAAAAGGTTGGCCAGCTTGTTTCCAACTGTCATTCGCAGTTTCTATCTTGTTCTTACTAATTTTCGCGATTGAAAAAAATTCGCGAAATTAAATACTCGCGAAAAAAATGTGTCGCGAAAATTGTACACGCGAAATTTAATACCCCATTACACAAAGAAAATTGACACTAATTTGGTAAAATACAAAGGGTAAAAATTGTCACAATTCCGTCCGTAATTTATGCATCTCCACATTCCTCTTCCGATTCGTCGTTTTCTTGCAATTCCTGCAAAATGTCTCTGATGCAGTCGTCAAAATTGCCATTCACAGTACAGTAACTGTTTTCCTTCAACTCATCAATTGATTGCTTTACTGGCGATTATGAATGACGGATTTTTTAAAATGGTGATTAAAATTTGGTGACATTTTCGCGAAATTTAATACACTTCGAGTCCATTTTCCCCGTGAAATCGCGAAAATTAATACTCGCGAAATATGGCTCTGTCATTTTGGCGAAATTAGTATGTGCGAAAATTAGTAAGAATAGGTATTTATGTACCATGCATGCTCTTTTCTCATGTTTTATTTTTGGTTGATTTCAAACAGAATTTGTTCTTGTTGGGAGCGACAGCTATTGAGGATAAACTACAAGAGGTTAGTTCCTATTTATTGTGTTGCAGGTTGCCTTTTAACCCCTTCACTCCCAGAGTCAAACCTTGAGTCAATAAGGTGGTTGTAACTTTTGAGTCTGTGGACGAAACCCCAGTGTGTGACCATTCAAATGAAAGCTATTGAGCAGTACTTTCATGTGGTACGGTTTGTTTTTGACAATTTGGTAAAACGAAATTAAAATGTTTTTTCTTCAGGTTTGAACTTAACACTCTTTGAAGTGAAAGGGTTAAACATTTTGCTGGTTACCAAACCCATTTATAATGTTTCTGGTTGGAGAGGGCTTGGTTTTGGTTTTGTTCTGATTGGTTAAAAACCAGTATGTTTGCTCTGATTGGCTAGAGCACTTTGTAAGAGATTCTGAACCAATTTTGAACCAAACCAAACACTGCATTACTTTTAACAGTCGCTTGAAAACCTCTGTTAGCTTTACAGTGTACCATGTTCATTGTTGTTATCACCGCCGTCGTTTTATTTTTTGCATTTTGATCTTGTTTTCAGGGTGTCCCAGAAAGCATCGCTGCCCTCGCTGAAGCGGATATAAAGATCTGGGTACTGACTGGTGACAAGCAAGAAACTGCCATCAACATTGGTAATGTCAACCTGGCTGTGTGTAGTTCTGGTCATTCTCTCGCAATCCGTCTTAATCTTCTCCATCCTCAACCATCCTTGTTCCTGTTTGGTTTATTATTACCTCTTTAGTGTTTTTCTACCTTAGTAAACTATTATTTTGTGGCTTTCTTCAATTTAAAGGTGATTTTGCACTTCGCAAAAAATGACTTTTAAAAATATCGTGACATATAGCTACTTTAAACACAAGTCGATAGTTTTTATGTTTCTTTTATGTAGAAACGTAACGTGCATGTAGCGACAACCGAGATATTCATCATTTTGTTATTTTTTGTGTGTGTTTTTGCAGGTTACGCATGCCGTTTGCTTACCCCTGAGATGAAGCTGCTGATCTGCGGTGAAGAGACTCTTGATGTAAGTAGCTCTCCACGATGTAAAAAGCAATAACAACAGCAGCAGTCAAGATGTTCTAGCAAGAGGCAAATATAGAGCGCTAGTTTGAGGGGTGGGGTGTGTGTGTGTGGGGGGGGGGGGGGGGGAGGTGTGGAGGATGACGCGCACATTTTCCTTGCGCATGCCCTTTGCAAGCTGCATCCTGTACAGTATTTATTTTTGCGCTTGCTACGCTAGCTAAGAAGTTTCTAATTGTTGTTGTTTTTGTGTTCTCAGGGGACGCGTGAGTGGATGAATGAACATCTCAGAGATATCGGCCGAGGTAACTCATCGAAGAAGAAACCGCCAGCCATAAGGGTGAGTACACGATGCCAGTGTAGACTTGTGTGTGTTAACACAAGATGTAATTATTGACGAGTTTCTCTTTTTGATCATAGGATGACTTGGGACTGATCCTCACAGGGAAGGTAAGTTTGAAGTTTAGATTCATTTTAGATAAATAAATTAGTAAGTGTTTTAGATTCTTTTATTTTTTCATTGTACCATTCCAAAACTAATACTAATGTAATTGAATTAATGTCTCTAGACTCTCTTACATGGATTGTCAGATGAACTCAAGTTGAGTTTCTTGGATCTGGCGCTCAGCTGCAAAGCTGTCATCTGCTGCAGGTTAGGCAACAATTTATGACATGTTCTTTTTTTCATTAGTTCTTGACGTTCTTTACTTTATCAGTTAGTATAACTATCGGTTATCGCTTAGAACCAAGTAAATTAAAGGATTAACTCCCAATACAAAATTAATGTGATCAAGACATCGCTTATCTTCGGCATTTTTCGAGAGACTATCGGAAATATTTACTGACTTCCCTCATCGTTCGGAAATCTTCGGGAGTGGGTGATTTTCGGGAATATTCGGAAAGCTTCGGGTCATAATCGGAAATATTCGGAAGCCTTCGGACCCGTTAATCTTCGGAGGTCATCGGGTATTTTTT
The DNA here is from genome assembly GCA_029204205.1 of Desmophyllum pertusum. Classification (NCBI taxonomy): domain Eukaryota; kingdom Metazoa; phylum Cnidaria; class Anthozoa; order Scleractinia; family Caryophylliidae; genus Desmophyllum; species Desmophyllum pertusum. The sequence continues at coordinate 226,858 of MU827319.1, forward strand.
TGGAATCTTCACAGTGCTCTTGACGAACAATAATTTACGGTAAATGCCCTCTGTATTATTTAACCAATCATAATTAGGTAATTTTGATCGATAACCACTACTATTGCTTTATCTCCAGGGTCTCTCCTCTACAGAAGGCACAAGTTGTCCGACTCGTCAAACAACACGTGAAGGACGCCATCACACTTGCTATTGGTGATGGAGCTAATGATGTCGGTATGATTCAGGTTAGTCTCTAACGCTCACCCTTCCCGCGCTGGCTTAAAAAGTCTACGAAAGAGTTTAGAGGATTTACGTGTATTTAGTACTAGATATCTTCAAATTAAAATGAAACTTCGTAATAACAGATTGCAATGGTAAAAAAAACGCTAAAGAGATATTACTAAGACGTAAAAGAACAGGGATGGTTAAGATTGAGGGAGATGGAAACGGATTTCAACTAGACTACAAAACAGTTTCCCTTTTCTCTCTCGAGATATTGATGCGTGACGCGAGAATGTGTGACGCATGGGCCTCATGTCTCTCCCCAATCCCAATCGTGATATTCACGCTCGCTCCAGATCCTTTTCGGGCTGCATTCAGCCCGACACTCGCGCTAAAATAAGGACTGTATTGCAGTCTAGATTGCCACTCGCCATTTTACTTTTTGCGGGCAGGAGGCAATTGCTGTTTAAGCCATTCTTTGTAAAAACTGAGTACCTCACTAACAACAACCGGCCAAAAAAAAAACTGGTTGCTGTCACAGTCTAGCAACTAATATTTAACATTTAACCCCTTTAAAAAGCCAAATTATAAGTGTTGATGATGTTGTTGTTGTGTAGGCAGCACATGTTGGTGTGGGTATCAGTGGTGTGGAAGGTCTACAGGCAGCCAGTGCTTCAGACTACGCCATTGCACAGGTAACCCAACATTACAAGGCATTATTCAAACAACAGCAATACCATCACTATACAGTACAAATTTCATTACATGGGAACATATTTTGAGTTGTAGTTAGCGTATTACACTCTGGATTCAGAGGTCTGGGTTTGTGTTGTGGTAAACTGTTAAACTGGTAAACTACTGGTAAACTGTTAGGGCAACCTGACAAAATACTGTGGGGGTGGGGTGGGGGTAAGCTGTGATGGACTAGCATCCCATCCAGGGGGAGTAGCAATACCCTTAGTAGCTTCCTGCTACACAAACCAAAGCACCGGTACTGTGGACTAGAAAAGCTTACTTGTCACTCGTTAATCAGAAATTGGGCATCAAGAACCCCGCTTTTATGGAGAAATGAGACCAAAACACAGTTCACTAATTCCTCTTTCTCTGTTAGTAAAGGAAAGCATGCGCGTAATTCTTCTCAAAATCAAATCAAGTCTTAAATGTTGATTCGCTTTCGTCTTTTCCTCAGTTCCGCTATTTAAACAAGCTTCTGTTCGTTCATGGAGCGTGGAGTTACCAGCGTCTGGCTAAACTCATCCTGTATTCCTTCTACAAGAACGTGTGTCTGTATGTGATTGAGGTGAGTGAGTAAGAGTTCGGCTTCATACGAACTGAGCAATGAAAGAATCGTTAAAAAAATGTAACGGTAATATTAAAACAGTGGGGAACAATTACCAGTTACAGTTACCAGAATTCCTGTCTCCAAGAATGGACTGAGCCCACGGTTTTCGTCGCCGAAGTTGCTAAGCAACACCGGGGATGATCCTCACTGCACTGTGCCATGCTGATGTGACAATTTTCTTTGAATGAAGTGAAATCAGGTTAACAATACTGTACTTTAATTTCGCTTAATTTTGGCGCAATATTTGTCAAGTATTTTTCCTGATAAATGCGATTCGTCTACCGTGCGTTTGTATAGCCGCTTTTAACCTTTTTGCCCTTGACTGTTTTAGTAGTAGAGGTTTGAAGGTTACGGCTTCTGGTGAGATTACGTAGCCTTTGTGGCAGTATTGGTCATAGCCTGCGAGCAAGCTTTCTTGATCCCACTTCCTTTCCCCTACCCCCACCCCCAAAGAGCTTGCTCGCAGGTTATACTGGTCAGTAGTGCTTTTTTCCGGCTTTTCGTAATATGTAATCTCCATGTGTTGCAGCTTTGGTTTGCACTTGACAATGGATTTTCCGGTCAAATCCTGTTTGACAAGTGGTGCATTGGTATCTACAATGTGGTAAGTAGTCTTCTTCCCTTATTTGGGTAGTCACGCAACGCTTCTCCCCATGGGATATTTAACAATAACAGTTTGATTTTGTAGAACAGTACTCAGAAAATGACAGGAACACAGTGAGAAGTAAGGATGACTAACGATGGCGAGGATGGAAATGGATTAAAATATAGAAAAAGCATAAAACATTGGTGACAATCTCCTCTAAGACCAGCAATGAAATCTTGTTGCAACTTTGATTTTAAGAATTGCTTTGCATTGTGCAAAAGGCCATTTCCGAGTTGCCTTCTGCCTCTGTTTCAAAACGAGTCCAAGTGTGAAACCATTCACATGGAAATGAGTTTGATTTGCATTTGAATGAACTTGCGAGTAAAACTCATTTTCATATGAAAGGTTTCGCACTTGGACTCGTTTTGAAACAGAGGCAAAAGGCAACTCGGAAATGGCCTATTGGAGGGATAATACAGTTCATACAATTTGAAAGAAATATCTAGTGCTTCTTTTATCCAGATTTAGCTTGGAAAAAACAACCCAAAGTAAAATGGTGTATGTATTTTCCATTTTGTTGGAACAGGTTTTCACGTCTGTCCCGCCACTGGCTATCGGGCTCTTTGATCGTACAGTAACATCTGCGAGTATGCTCAAATATCCCAAGCTTTACAAAGAGTCACAGAATGCTGAGATATACAACACAAAGGTGAGAGGCTGTCCAGCATATTTCATGAATTTCATGGGCAGAAGGATTTTGCTTGGTCGAAATCCTGCCTCTGAGCCCGCGGTTTTTGCCGGAGATGTTGCTTAGCAACTTTATGTACATGTAGCTCGGAGTACTCGTGAATGTTCGCGCCATTTTTTGATTGGATAATAAGAATCGTGTGGGGTTTTTTCTGATTGTGTAGGCATTATACCACAGTTTTATTTACGAGAAACGAGAAGAACACAAAAACGGAAATTTTGTACATGTGTGTTAGTGCTAAACCTTGTGATTAATAAGAGCTTGTGTTGATCTAATGGTAATGCATTGATAAAGCGCGAATTTCATATACCTTATTCTCACTTATTTTTGCGAGTATTAGTTTTCGCGGTTTTTGCGATGTGGCAAAAAACGCGAAAATAAAGACGATATTTTCGTAAACTTTTTAAAGCCTTTGAGCCCTTTTTTTCAAATCGCGAAATTAAGTACGCGCAAAAATTAGCAAGAATTAGGTATAAATGTTCAAATTTCAAATGCACTTTACATTACAACTTTATGTGAAATGTTTATGAGCAGTCGGACCACTAACACCGGGGACTACCAGTTAATGAGAAGGTGTAGGAGACAAGGCCAACGACTTAACGTCTCCGGCCTGCCTAAGGACACGATGATCTGAGCTGAGACAAGTTTTTAAATGCACAGCGGGATGATTTACAAAATAAAATGATTTTCTTGCACATAAATCTTCTTTCTTGCTTGGAAATACACCAAGTACTTACTCGTGTTTGTATGATTGTAGGTGTTTTGGATGTGGATCGCTGCTTCTGTTTACCATTCTCTTCTGTTGTTTTATTTGCCCTGCTTCATGCTCAAGCACGGTAAGTAATCCAATTGACGTTTAGTTAGAGACAAAGCAATCACAATCAGAATGGCCAATAACAACAAACGTAAACAACACAACGAACCAATGAGAACACAAAGCCAGTACACGTGACCGACGCCAAGCGCGGGAAAAACGCGTGTGACCAAGTCGCGATTGGTTTTGGTCTTGCATCTGATTGGTTGAGTCGGTGGCACGATTTTTTTAAACCAATCGTAGAGCGTAGTTCTGAATTACTTTCGACACTCAATTGGAAACCGCTCTATCCAGGCAGGACTTAGCCGCTCTTTGGGCTCGTCACGCAATCTTTCCTTCCCCCACGAGGGGAAGGAGTGCGTGACGAGCCCAAAGAATGTCTGCATAGGAGGCTAGGCAGGACTGACAATTCACTGTTTTATCTTTCAGAGGCTCCCTACAGCGATGGAGAGGTTGTAGGCGAGTGGTTCTTGGGAAATGTCGTGTACACGGTAAGTTATTCAAGCGTGGTCCTGATACCATTATTTATCTCATGCCATGGTGAATAACTTACATCGATCATCTTCATCTTGTTGTTTGACAGCTGGTCGTTATAACTGTATGTCTAAAGGCAGGAATGGAACTGGACACCTGGAACTGGGTAAGTGGAACAGTTCCTACTTATGTTCTTTCTGTGTGATGTCAATGTCGATGCAAGTCTCATGTAAGCGGGTTTTTTTTCCTTTGCAGATGTGTCACGTGGCCATATGGGGCAGCATCGCTAGCTGGTTCGTCTTCCTGTTGATCTACTGTATTCCTGACATTGCGCTGTATATTGCACCTGATATGATAGGCCAGGTATGCAGTGCTTCTCTTCACAGAGTGAAACCCTAGTTTGTGACCATTCATTCATATTGAGCAGTACTCTTATGTGGTACTGTTTATTATGCTGTATTGCAACTTTTGAGTCTGTGGATAAAATGTTTGTTTGATGTCTTACTGTTGTTTCATTCTTGCAGGACCGTATGTTATACTCTTGTGGCGTGTTTTGGATTTCTCTCTTCATCATACCGATGATTACTCTTCTGTTGGACTTTCTGTACAAAATGTAAGTCAAACGTTTCTTTTTCAACATTCGTGCGAGTGAGTAGCAAGGAATGTGAGTTAAGGCTGGTAACGTAAGCTAAACATTGTATTTTGTCTTTCAGATTTCGAAGAACGTTTTATAAAACGCTGAAGGAGGAAATTCAGGAAGTAGAAGCGGAGCATGTAAGTGCTATCGACAATTTATACTACATATCGCTGCCACCAGTGTAACAAACGAAAGACGAAAGCAAAAACAATAAACGAACTGCTTCGCTCGAAGGACATGTTACTTCGACCTGGGTAACCAGGCCGACTTGGTACCTCGCCGACTAGATTCCAGTCCTACACATACTGTACTCCGCCAAAGCGCCTGTATTTTGTCAATGTATAATTAGCAGGAATAGTTTGTGCTTCTGTACTGCAAGTGGGTGACTCTATTTGTTTCGTGGTTAAAAAGTGAGGATCTTGTTTTGAGATTTTGTTTCACTTGTCTTTGTCTGCAGGGAGATCCAAGTCGTTTAATTATGTCACATCACGCTCTTAACACGTAAGTACAATACTATGCAGCGGCGCATTTTATTTTAAACTGCTGTACTCATTACGCAGCTGAATCAGATAACCACAAACAAGGGGGGAGCCTGTGTGAGGGAGAAGCCTCTCCTCCACCCCCAAGAGAGCTTACTCGCAAGCTGGGGGGGGGGGGGGGGGGGGGCTGACTCTTGTGCACTCTCGGCGACTCTCATGCGCTCTCGTTGAATTTGAACTTGCTTAAATTTTTCTTGAGTCTTCGCGAGTTTTCTCTCTCGTTTGGCCCCGCTTTAGTCTTCCTTACTTCCTAATTAGTTTACTGCCATTTGTGATATATATCAAGATCTTTGTATAATTAAATTGCAGGAAAATCTGGTCTCGAGACGAAGCGTTTGAAGACAGGAAAGACCGCGGTGCCTCTGCACGTAAGCATCAGTTTACCTGCTGTCAATATATAAATTCTCCTAACTGTTTTCCATGCATTGCTTATGCTGTAGTTGGGAGAATTTACTTAGATAGCAAAACAAGTTCCTTGTGGCTCCTTATTCATATTACCCGTATGCTTTAGTTTGAAGAGAAATTATGTCATGGTAAGAGATGATGATCTAAGAGAAGGATTCCCCGTGCCCCATGATAATGTTTGGAAATCTATTAATAGTTTTGCGCCATCGAGGCTCCGACATCGCGTTACTCGAACTGACCAATCGAAAATTAAAATAGATTATAATTAAATTATCATTGGAAGAGATCCATGTATCAAATGCTTATCTTAGAACATCCTCTCTTGGTCAGGGTCACTGTTATGGATTTAAATCTATTTGTTCGCGGTGTAATATATTTTGTTTTTGTTCTAACTGCAGTTGGGTTTGCGTTTTCTCAAGAAGAAGATGCTCGTGTGGGACAGGTAACTGAACTAGAATCATTCTTGAGGCGTTATGGTGTACAGCTGTACCGTAAAATGTCACAAACCCAGGCTCAAATTGTGTTTGCCCCCTCGTGTGTATTGCCGTTCGTGGGACAAGTCCCTGCAACCAAATAAGGAAATAAACCAATCAAAGATCAAATCGGACTGTCCCTGCAACAAGTCCCCGGCCTCGTGTGTACGCTCAAGGGACTGGTCCCCGGGGCTAGTCCCTGCAGCCAGTCCCCTCGTGCGAGCAGCTTCAGGGGATCTATCCCCTCGTGTCTACCGACTTTAAGTCTGTTATTATGGTTTGTATTGGCCTTCAAACACACCTTGGTCCTCTTCAATTGTTTTTATTCTGTGCCCGATGTTTCTGTGCATTGAAAATACCGTTAGAAGTGAACTAATTATTTATTGTTTGTATTTATTTCAGGCGGAGCTGATCCGTCGTTATGACACCACGCTGAAAAAGCCTCGAGGAGACTAAAACAATGGATCTACCTCAACATTTTGAGTGAAAAAAGTTATTTTAATCTTATTATTTTTCATAAGAAAGTTTATATATTATTTAAAGAGCGATTCCTTCCTTTTCCGTTCAAGGACAATCGGATGCTTCGGAATTAATAGAAAATGATACAAATTTAAAATTTGCATTTTACGAAATAAGGAGTATTTTCCTAATTTCTATTGAATTTATTCGACGTCGATTTGTCGGGCAACAAGTTTATTTCCTGGTCGGAATCCTGACTCCAAAAGCTCGCTGAGCCTACGGTTTTCGACGGTTTGTTGCTAAGCAACGTGACGTATCCGGTTGACGTCAAGCTGACGTGACAGTGCTCGTGATTGGACAGAACAAATGTTCGGCTGCTTACCGAAGATTTGCCGAAAACGGCGTTTGTTGCCCGACTTGGTTAGACGAGTGGGAGTATTAGAAAACGAGTAATCTTATGGAAAAACACGCACTGTCGTAGCTTTTGTGAGTTTTCTCATGCATTCACGTGCGTCATTTCGCAACCGTTATATTAACTTAGTAAGTGTTTTCTTTTCCCTTTTACAATTTAACTGCGTGTTGGAAAATCTTCATTTTCGATTAATATTAGGGCCGGATCAAATGAGAACTTCAGTGTTTACGAGAGCGAAAACTCTTATCGACCGTCATGAAAATTTGAGCAGGTTCAAATTCAATGAGAGCGCGAAAATCGATCAGCGAGAGAGCATGAGAGTTTCAGGTCAAACGAGAGCGAGAGTTCGAACTCCTGTTTTCGTTTGATCAGGTCTTTCTTTTTTTTACATATAGTTGTATATTTTGTTTACGTTTTGATTATGTTTGTGGGCGCCGTAAGTTTGGCGCTCGTTGAAGCTTGCCGGCGAATTCCGACGAACAATTTTTGAAATCTTTAGTTGGGTTTCTTAGTGTTTGACCAATAACGAAGCAGACAGAGAAATCGTGGCTGCGATTAAGTTTCACGTGATTTGTTTGCTCTCTGATTGTCTGATTGGCTGAGAAGTTTGGAAAACCAACAAAAAGCCAAGAACTCCAACGAGTCGCAACGAAAAAAACGCGTGCAGCACGGGTTTAGTTTTCGTCATTAAAGTACGGCTGTTAAGAGGTGGACCATTTAACTTCTGGGGGTTGGGGGGGGGGGGGTGGGGGGGGGCTGGGTGATTTGGTGTAGGCGCGAATTTATTTTTCAAACCCTTTCATGCGCAATAAATTTTTTTCTCGGGGCATGTGTGTGCATGATATTTTTTCTCCGTAGTTGCATGTGTCAGCCCATCAGGTAGTGTCTTACAGAAATTTTTTGGCAGTGGTCGTTTTTTTTCTTGTACAAGTGTGCTTGCAGGATATTTTTTTCAAAATCGCCCCCCCCCCCCCCCCCCCCTCAAAAGTTAAATGGTCCACCCCTAATGACGTTTCTGATATTTTTTATACTTATTCAGAAATATTTTAGTTAAAGACTACATTAAGAAATGGTTGATCAAGTTGTTCACATGACTTTGTAGTCACACTTTATTCTTTAGATCGTCTTCTCTTGTTAGCATTTATCGTTTCGATTTTTCTCGAAAAGAATTTACGAAATTATAATTTATTCTTTAATTCGATATCATTCTTGCAATCGAAAAGTAATAAAAGTTAAGTAAAACTTCAAAACATTCTGGTTCTGTTCGGTTCAATCTTTATTACACTGTTTTTACGATTGTCTTTTTAATGAAAGTCTTTGCATGAACTTTCCTATTAATCGCTTGTTTGTCGTCTCAAGGCAATTTTTGACGCAATTTTTGTCGCCCTCACGCTATAACTTCAAATCGCGCGTGTAAACAAGCTGCGATTCAGTGCGATTTGGTCGGTATTTCAGCGTGATATCGCCGGAGGTTTTGAACATACGACAAAAACGACACCACCTTTGTTTATAAGACGTGTGTATATATGAACTGATAAAAAACCTCTGCTCACAATTATCACGTTTCATAGAAATTCCAGCCAAATCGAGCTCAAATCGCACTGGAATTGCAGCTGGTTGCAGCGCGAGCGCGACAAAAATCACAGTGGAAATCGCGACAAAAATTTCATCAGAAATCGCCTGAGTGTGTAAACGGGCCTTAAACGTTCTCTTTTCTTTGACATATTTTCTTTTTGTATAACGGATAATATTTCTGTTGTTGGCAGTTATGTATTGCAGAAGTCAATCTCGTTCCCACAGTCCTCGTTACCCTTGTCAAGCGGTGGAGCGGCCAACAAGGACCTCTGGGGGGAAGCGATCCGCCTGACTTGCGCAGTAAGACCGGAAGTCTGCGCAAGTCAGGCGGATCACTCTATCCCAGAGGTCCTTGTTGGCCGCTCCACCGCTGGACAAGGGTAACGAGGACTCTGAGAACGAGATTGTCCAGAAGTAAGAAAATAATAATACCCTGTCTATGTATTATTAGCCGATAGTTAAAATAAGAAAATAGTCGTGAAGTTGATACAATTCAAGATGTAATAGATATATGGACTATGGACAATAAAATGAACATATAACACATGCGACTCTGTGTCCAGATTTTTATAATGAACATTAAAGGGAGTGTGTCATGGTTCCACGCATGTGCACGCTATGAACTAATCATATGGCGAGTTTGTAACCCAGTAACTACTGGATTGTAATGGCGCGTTTGTAACCCAGTAACTACTGGATTGTAATAGAGCGTTTGTAACCCAGTAACTATTGGATTGTAATGAGGCGTTTGTAACCCAGTAACTACTGGATTGTAATGGGGCGTTTGTAACCCAGTAACTACTGGATTGTAATGACGCGTTTGTAACCCAGTAACTACTGGATTGTAATGACGCGTTTGTAACCCGTAACCCAGTAACTACTGGATTGTAATGGGGCGTTTGTAACCCAGTACTGAACTACTGGATTGCAATGTCGCGTTTGTAACCCAGTAACTACTGGATTGTAATGCCGCGTTTGTAACCCAGTAACTACTGGATTGTAATGACGGGTTTGTAACCCAGTAACTACTGGATTGTAATGACGCGTTTGTAACCCAGTAACTACTGGATTGTAATAGAGCGTTTGTAACCCAGTAACTACTGGATTGTAATGGAGCGTTTGTAACCCAGTAACTACTGGATTGTAATGGCGAGTTTGTAACCCAGTAACTACTGGATTGTAATGGTGAGTTTGTAACCCAGTAACTACTGGATTGTAATGGGGCGTTTGTAACCCAGTAACTACTGGATTGTAATGGTGAGTTTGTAACCCAGTAACTACTGGATTGTAATGGCGCGTTTGTAACCCAGTAACTACTGGATTGTAATGCCGCGTTTGTAACCCAGTAACCACTGGATTGTAATGACACGTTTGTAACCCAGTAACCACTGGATTGTAATAGCGCGTTTGTAACCCAGTAACTACTGGATTGTAATAGAGCGTTTATTACCAGTAACTACTGGATTGTAATAGAGCGTTTGTAACCCAGTAACTACTGGATTGTAATGGAGCGTTTTAACCCAGTAACTACTGGATTGTAATGGCGAGTTTGTAACCCAGTAACTACTGGATTGTAATGGCGAGTTTGTAACCCAGTAACTACTGGATTGTAATGGCGCGTTTGTAACCCAGTAACTACTGGATTGTAATAGAGCGTTTGTAGCCCAGTAACTACTTGATTGTAATGGCGCGTTTGTAACCCAGTAACTACTGGATTGTAATGGCGCGTTTGTAACTCAGTAACTACTGGATTGTAATGCCGCGTTTGTAACCCAGTAACCACTGGACTGTAATAGCGCGTTTGTAACTTAGTAACTACTGGATTGTAATGGCGCGTTTGTAACCCAGTAACTACTGGATTGTAATGCCGCGTTTGTAACCCAGTAACTACTGGATTGTAATGGCGCGTTTGTAACCCAGTAACTACTGGATTGTAATAGAGCGTTTGTAACCCAGTAACTACTGGATTGTAATGGCGCGTTTGTAACCCAGTAACTACTGGATTGTAATAGAGCGTTTGTAACCCAGTAACTATTGGATTGTAATGAGGCGTTTGTAACCCAGTAACTACTGGATTGTAATGGAGCGTTTGTAACCCAGTAACTACTGGATTGTAATGGCGAGTTTGTAACCCGTAACTACTGGATTGTAATGGCGAGTTTGTAACCCAGTAACTACTGGATTGTAATGCCGCGTTTGTAACCCAGTAACTACTGGATTGTAATGACACGTTTGTAACCCAGTAACCACTGGATTGTAATAGCGCGTTTGTAACCCCGTAACTACTGGATTGTAATAGAGCGTTTGTAACCCAGTAACTACTGGATTGTAATAGAGCGTTTGTAACCCAGTAACTACTGGATTGTAATGGGGCGTTTGTAACCCAGTAACTACTGGATTGTAATGACGCGTTTGTAACCCAGTAACTACTGGATTGTAATGACGCGTTTGTAACCCGTAACCCAGTAACTACTGGATTGTAATGGGGCGTTTGTAACCCAGTACTGAACTACTGGATTGCAATGGCGCGTTTGTAACCCAGTAACTACTGGATTGTAATGCGCGTTTGTAACCCAGTAACTACTGGATTGTAATGACGGGTTTGTAACCCAGTAACTACTGGATTGTAATGGCGAGTTTGTAACCCAGTAACTACTGGATTGTAATGGTGAGTTTGTAACCCAGTAACTACTGGATTGTAATGGGGCGTTTGTAACCCAATAACTACTGGATTGTAATGATGCGTTTGTAACCCATTAACTACTGGATACCAGTAACTACTGGATTGTAATGGGGCGTTTGTAATCCAGTAACCACTGGATTGTAATAGGGCGTTTGTAACCCAGTAACTACTGGATTGTATTGGGGCGTTTGTAACCCAGTACTGAACTACTGGATTGCAATGGCGCGTTTGTAACCCAGTAACTACTGGATTGTAATGCCGCGTTTGTAACCCAGTAACTACTGGATTGTAATGACGGGTTTGTAACCCAGTAACTACTGGATTGTATTGGGGCGTTTGTAACCCAGTAACCACTGGACTGTAATAGCGCGTTTGTAACTCAGTAACTACTGGATTGTAATGGCGCGTTTGTAACCCAGTAACTACTGGATTGTAATGCCGCGTTTGTAACCCAGTAACTACTGGATTGTAATGACACGTTTGTAACCCAGTAACCACTGGATTGTAATAGCGCGTTTGTAACCCAGTAACTACTGGATTGTAATAGAGCGTTTGTAACCCAGTAACTACTGGATTGTAATGGGGCGTTTGTAACCCAGTACTGAACTACTGGATTGCAATGGCGCGTTTGTAACCCAGTAACTACTGGATTGTAATGCCGCGTTTGTAACCCAGTAACTACTGGATTGTAATGACGGGTTTGTAACCAGTAACTACTGGATTGTATTGGGGCGTTTGTAACCCAGTAACCACTGGACTGTAATAGCGCGTTTGTAACTCAGTAACTACTGGATTGTAATGGCGCGTTTGTAACCCAGTAACTACTGGATTGTAATGCCGCGTTTGTAACCCAGTAACTACTGGATTGTAATGACACGTTTGTAACCCAGTAACCACTGGATTGTAATAGCGCGTTTGTAACCCAGTAACTGCTGGATTGTAATAGAGTGTTTGTAACCCAGTAACTACTGGATTGTAATGGAGCGTTTGTAACCCAGTAACTACTGGATTGTAATGGCGAGTTTGTAACCCAGTAACTACTGGATTGTAATGGTGAGTTTGTAACCCAGTAACTACTGGATTGTAATGGGGCGTTTGTAACCCAGTAACTACTGGATTGTAATGGGGCGTTTGTAACCCAGTAACTACTGGATTGTAATGACGCGTTTGTAACCCAGTAACTACTGGATTGTAATGACGCGTTTGTAACCCGTAACCCAGTAACTACTGGATTGTAATGGGGCGTTTGTAACCCAGTACTGAACTACTGGATTGCAATGGCGCGTTTGTAACCCAGTAACTACTGGATTGTAATGCCGCGTTTGTAACCCAGTAACTACTGGATTGTAATGACGGGTTGTAACCCAGTAACTACTGGATTGTATTGGGGCGTTTGTAACCCAGTAACCACTGGACTGTAATAGCGCGTTTGTAACTCAGTAACTACTGGATTGTAATGGCGCGTTTGTAACCCAGTAACTACTGGATTGTAATGCCGCGTTTGTAACCCAGTAACTACTGGATTGTAATGACACGTTTGTAACCCAGTAACCACTGGATTGTAATAGCGCGTTTGTAACCCAGTAACTACTGGATTGTAATAGAGCGTTTGTAACCCAGTAACTACTGGATTGTAATGGAGCGTTTGTAACCCAGTAACTACTGGATTGTAATGGCGAGTTTGTAACCCGTAACCCAGTAACTACTGGATTGTAATGGGGCGTTTGTAACCCAGTACTGAACTACTGGATTGCAATGGCGCGTTTGTAACCCAGTAACTACTGGATTGTAATGCCGCGTTTGTAACCCAGTAACTACTGGATTGTAATGACACGTTTGTAACCCAGTAACCACTGGATTGTAATAGCGCGTTTGTAACCCAGTAACTACTGGATTGTAATAGAGTGTTTGTAACCCAGTAACTACTGGATTGTAATGGAGCGTTTGTAACCCAGTAACTACTGGATTGTAATGGCGAGTTTGTAACCCAGTAACTACTGGATTGTAATGGGAGTTTGTAACCCAGTAACTACTGGATTGTAATGGGGCGTTTGTAACCCAGTAACTACTGGATTGTAATGGGGCGTTTGTAACCCAGTAACTACTGGATTGTAATGGGGCGTTTGTAACCCAGTACTGAACTACTGGATTGCAATGGCGCGTTTGTAACCCAGTAACTACTGGATTGTAATGACGGGTTTGTAACCCAGTAACTACTGGATTGTATTGGGGCGTTGGTAACCCAGTAACTACTAGATTGTAATGACGCGTTTGTAACCCAGTAACCACTGGACTGTAATAGCGCGTTTGTAACTCAGTAACTACTGGATTGTAATGGCGCGTTTGTAACCCAGTAACTACTGGATTGTAATGCCGCGTTTGTAACCCAGTAACTACTGGATTGTAATGACACGTTTGTAACCCAGTAACCACTGGATTGTAATAGCGCGTTTGTAACCCAGTAACTACTGGATTGTAATAGAGTGTTTGTAACCCAGTAACTACTGGATTGTAATGGAGCGTTTGTAACCCAGTAACTACTGGATTGTAATGGCGAGTTTGTAACCCAGTAACTACTGGATTGTAATGGTGAGTTTGTAACCCAGTAACTACTGGATTGTAATGGGGCGTTTGTAACCCAGTAACTACTGGATTGTAATGGGGCGTTTGTAACCCAGTAAACTACTGGATTGTAATGACGCGTTTGTAACCCAGTAACTACTGGATTGTAATGACGCGTTTGTAACCCGTAACCCAGTAACTACTGGATTGTAATGGGGCGTTTGTAACCCAGTACTGAACTACTGGATTGCAATGGCGCGTTTGTAACCCAGTAACTACTGGATTGTAATGCCGCGTTTGTAACCCAGTAACTACTGGATTGTAATGACACGTTTGTAACCCAGTAACTACTGGATTGTAATAGCGCGTTTGTAACCCAGTAACTACTGGATTGTAATGGAGCGTTTGTAACCCAGTAACTACTGGATTGTAATGGCGAGTTTGTAACCCAGTAACTACTGGATTGTAATGGTGAGTTTGTAACCCAGTAACTACTGGATTGTAATGGGGCGTTTGTAACCCAGTAACTACTGGATTGTAATGGGGCGTTTGTAACCCAGTAACTACTGGATTGTAATGGGGCGTTTGTAACCCAGTACTGAACTACTGGATTGCAATGGCGCGTTTGTAACCCAGTAACTACTGGATTGTAATGACGGGTTTGTAACCCAGTAACTACTGGATTGTATTGGGGCGTTGGTAACCCAGTAACTACTAGATTGTAATGACGCGTTTGTAACCCAGTAACTACTGGATTGTAATGACGCGTTTGTAACCCAGTAACTACTGGATTGTAATGACGCGTTTGTAACCCAATAACTACTGGATTGTAATGGGGCGTTTGTAACCCAGTACTGAACTACTGGATTGCAATGGCGCGTTTGTAACCCAGTAACTACTGGATTGTAATGCCGCGTTTGTAACCCAGTAACTACTGGATTGTAATGACGCGTTTGTAACCCAGTAACTACTGGATTGTAATGACGCGTTTGTAACCCAGTAACTACTGGATTGTAATGACGCGTTTTGAACCCAATAACTACTGGATTGAAACGCAAAATGCCTTCCGATAGTAGCCTCCTAAAAATAACCCCCCTCCCCCAAGGCTTATTTATTATCGCAATAGAGTGGCAAAGTGTGTCGTCACAAAATTTTTAAATTAGTTTGAATCCCATCATTAGATAAAGATTGCTGCTGTATGATTAGCCACAAAATTTCAACTTGTTAGCACAAATAAAACAGTAGATATGTATAGGTTCAAAGTTTGGTACCGTCCCATACAAACGTCTCTAATTTTGCGCCGGTTCTAAACTGAAGGAATTAACAGACTCAAAATTAGAAGGGTTTATATGGAGAAATTAAAACCTGAAGTGCCGACATCTCAGCCGCAAATTGCAATGGAGAGCTAATTCAGTTTGGCAAGTGGACGTTTTTTGACATATGCTTCCTCCGAATAGCTGATAAAATGTCATAATTTCGCAAATTTAATTTTCGTGACGTCATAACTTCAATAGTCTATTTGACGGTATTGGATGACAGCTGTCATTCATTACAACGTCGTGCTATAGATACACGTTACGGACAAGTTGGTCTAAAAATCGATTAAAACCACTAAATATTTAATGGTCTCAAACGGTAAATACCGTGTTTTGTTATTTTCGCGACTTATTGTTTCGCCCAGTTAGACCCTCGCCAAGCAGAGACAAACCTCTTGTACCAGAAATTTTGCGAGTCCATCGTGGCTTTCAAACTGATGTCAACCTCGCGGTCTCAGCAAGAGTTAGCCAGCTGACTGTTAATATAAGACTCTTGATCAAAATATCAACAAAATCATCATAGTAGGCTGTTAAACCATCGCTTTAAAGTTTACTATTGGCATCAAGGCACTTAAACACGAGGCTACGCGAAACCAGGTGTGAATCTATTGTCTGTCAGTGAAGTGCTCGAGGCTATAGTGAAAAGCACTGCACGCGATCAAGGAAGAGAATTTGTTCCGTCTCTTACCGGAAAACTGGGATATAGTACTCATTTCATGATAAAAATATTACGAGCATGTGTAGCCAAGTTCCAATGTCGTACAAATAGTTGATTTCTGTCAGCCGAAACAGACAGATACTCCCGCCAGCATGGTCCGTTTTGCAACCCGTTTGGCAAATTGGTCGAAATTTTGCCGTCCTTCCGTATTCTACGGCTTTCTCAGTATTTCTTACTGTTACGTCCTGGTTGCTCGTGTTTATGAACGGAATTATCGTTTCTTACGTCATTAGGCCGTGCAGTAGTTTTCGTTGTACGTCATTAAGCCTTGCAATTAGCTTCCGTAGCCCGGCATGTAACCGGAATAAGGAAGTACCTTTTATATTCTCACTAATTTTGGGGGTTTTCGCGATTGAAAACACTAAAAATACCCCGAAATAAAATACCCGCGAAAAGAGGTAGGTGCATCGCGAATGTATACTTTATTACTCAACTTGAGAAATATGGAATTGGCATTTTCGCGAAATTAGCTCTCTGAGTGGACACTCTCGTAAGCGGCCGCTTTGACAAAACCCCGTTCGAGCTCTAGCTCATACAAACTCTGTATTTAGACATTGCCGTAAGCGGCCAGCTTCAGTTGCGGACACTTTTTCTGCTTCCCGAGGGTGTCCGCTAACACTGAGGAGCTTCGACTATACGCGCGAAAATTAGTGAGAATAAGATAAACGTGCTACTGATTCAGTCATTTAACCCTTTCACTCCCAGAGTCAAACCTTGAGTCAATGGTTCTAACTTTTGAGTCTGTGGTTGAAACCCTAGTATGTGACCATTCAAATGAAAGCTATTGAGTAGTACTTTCAAGTGGTGCTGTTTGTTTTTGACAATTTTGCAAAATGAAATTCAAGATTTTTTTTCCCTCAGTTTTGAACCTAGCACTCTTGGGAGAAAGGGTTAAAACGGAACACATCACCAGCAATTATCCAGGCTGGCTTTAATTGCTCAGCTGGTGTTTAGAGCAATGTTTCTGTGACACGTGCTACTAGTCAGCGCTTAATCAAACAGAAACTGCTTGTTTGTCAAATGAACTTCGAAGCTTGCTTCAAACTGGAGATATTTTAACTTGGATCACACAGCCAGGCACGTTGCCTGCGTCCAGTCAAAACTGAAGTGATATTAAATAAATTTTCGTACCATGAGTTCAAACTGTATGAACTTTTGGCTGCTAATATAAAAGGGCAAAACTTTCTAACTAAGACTGGTTTATTGCTAGGTAACCGAATTATAGCGTCTACCGCTAATATTATCATCGCAAAATCCGCGCTATATTGTTTTGTAGATTGATGACAACTGACTGGCAGCCATTTACTAAGAGGTTGGGACATAACATAATAGAATTAACTTCAATACGAACGCTGTATCGAAATTACGGAATAGTTTTATTGAGCTGTCAGGGTCTGTTGTCATTGAAGGTATTTACACACACATTTGGAATCCAAGCCAAGTTATTAACTGTACTCCACGCGTTTCACTAAAGAGCTGTTGCTTCACTGTTGCAAAAATGTCCAAGGAGGGTAGTGTGAGTCAGTGTTTGGAGTCACTTGGTCTGCAGGAGTTTACTGCTCGGTTGATGGATCATGGATTTGACCGGCTGTGCGACATCTTGTGTTTGGATGACGACGATCTTGCTATGCTAATACCAGACGAGTTGACCAAGGCTAAGTACAAAACAGCACTCCATCAAGGTAACTCATAGTCACTTAACTCATTCAATGGCACCAGGGTTCATACTGCTTTCCAAAGTAATAATTGTCAATACCCAACCTTAAAGAAAAAATTATCTCTCAAATTAGAACAAATTGAAGCTTTAAAAACAGCCTTGCCGAGTGATCAATCAAGCCAATTAAACGCTGTCATGAGCGTTTCTTATTGGTCGCGAGAGCCCAGAAACCCAGTGAAATGCACCGTGCAATACCAGTAACCTTTGCGAGGTTCTTCGTCTTCCAAATCCTTCTTTCGGAACGAAAATCGTAGCCACAGCAAAATGGAGTAATCTTTAGCCGATCTCGTCCCTGTCTAGCACGCGTGGTCTTTTTTTCATGCAAATATTGACTTGTTTGTGATGAATACAGGGATAACACGTGACTAACAAGCTGCAACTTCCGCCGGTAATAAATGACATGAAAATATGTATTCGCGACCAGCACAGTGATAATTTGCACGTGCCCGATCAATAATATTATACTGCCATGCAATATGGAGGCTATTTAATCCTGATTGGTGTTTTATAATACGGAGAAAACGCATTGGTTCGCCATCGCTCCCGACAAATTTTCTTGCGCACTGATGCGTAACACACGTGTTGGTTAACAAAGCTTTTTATCAAGATATCAAAGAGATGTCAAAACAAACAAAACAAGCCATAACTTATTTGACTAATGTTATTACAGTGAATAGTCCTTCTTTACCATAATGGACCGTCGAGAGAAAAACGTAGCCTGAATTTCAGCCGTCTCCTCTGTCGAGTAAGCGACAGAGAAAAGGGGCAACAGAAGCTAACAGAACAAACAAAATGGCTGCGCGAAACTTGCGGTTTCGACAGATAATTCCGACCGAAAGATTTACGGCAAAGATCACTGTGAAGCCAAATTTGATAAAGAGAAATGAATCCCAACAAAGTTCTTTGTTCCATGTTTTTGTTCGCTTTTTTGGACTTGACCATGCACAAATAAGATTTGAGTTCCTCCCGAGTAACTAACCAATAGAAAACATGTCGGTTACGTAATTCAACCATAATGTGTGAGCGCAAAACAAAAGATTGTACATGGTCGTGAACCTCCAACATAAATCTTGGCCTCTTTGTTTGCTCCTTTAAAATTTGCCGGGTTCATATAAAACCATTTCCCTCTATTATTAAACTATGGTGAAGCGAATTGTCGAATATTCTCTCGAGTTTTCTCTCGTGTTCCTCTTTATAAGAATGGAAGTGCAATTTTCATGGAAAATGTCCGCAAAAATAGCTTGACCAAGCCAACGGCAAAAAAAACTAGACAGTCTTCTTCAGGGCTCTGAAGAAGACTAATCCTGCTAGTTGAATTACTGGCCCATAAACCTGCCCTTTTGCCGTAGTACCAGCCTTGCAATTAGTTTGGTTTATTTTCATACAACTTCATTTTCGCGGAAATTTTCCACGAAAGTGAAATATGTTTAGTTGCACTTCACGTGAAGGCTGGCACCAACCTCGTTCCCAGGGTCTCTCTTCTTCCCGCCAAAAGCATCAGAAAAGAGACGGTCTCTTTTCTGATGCTTTTGCCTGGATGAAGAGAGACCCTGGAAACGAGGTTGGGCTGGCACGTGCATTTCTAAAACAAGAGATCTGAAAACAAACAGTAGCCAAACGTTTTATTTCTGCGTTGTGTGGTCCTCTGCACTCAAATGTTTTCAGTAAGCTGCATGAAGATTTAGGGTACATTCCATAACTCTCAGTAATTGAACACATCTTCCTTGGTTAGACTACTGAAAATGTTTGCTTTCAGATCCTATACTAGTGAAATTATGGCTCGACTCACTAGGACTGGGTCAGTATTACGATCAGTTACAGGCCTCTGGATTCACCAGTCTGGCCCAGTGCTCTGGTTTGAGCCTGCAGTCACTGGACAGCGTGAGGTTCAACCTGCCAGGTCACAAGAAAAGGCTCTTTAGGGAAGGTGAGAGTTTGGATAGAGGAGTCATTATCTTATTGATATCAGCTGTCGACGAAACTAGTTCTGTATATCTTGGAGAACTAATCATGATTTACATATCATGGCGGATGCAGATCTAGAGGTGTCCAAAAAGGGGGGTGGCTGGGTGGGGATGGGGGTATGGGCGAAGTGAAGAGGGGCCTTTTGTTGCTCGAATAAGGGCAAATTTGTCACCAATAAGGGCCCCTTCCTTGGATCCGCCAGTGGAGACAAACAAGTATTTATAACCTGTCATTCCTCTATTGTTATCGTTTTACTGTAATGTTTATTTCAATCACAATTCATATCGGTGTGCTCTTTAGTTAGTCTGCTATGCATTGAGACGTTCCTTGTCAGGAAATTAAAATTGCGTAACAAGCCAAAAACGTTTGTACAGTAGACTGCAAAGCCGACATTCTTTTGGCTCGTCATCAGATTGCGTGACTACCCAAAAGAATGTCACGTCTGCGTAGGAGACCACCTCTCTTTAGTCTGATACTAGATTCTTTTCAGCTCAGAGCCTGCTGGGATACGGTAAAGTGATGGCCGAGGGAGCCTGGGAGGAGCATGAGCAGTTGAGGGGCGGAAGGTGAGTTGAAGACAAATCTAGACTTAGTATAGTCCCCAGAGTACTCTTGTACCTAAATATCTCTAAAGATGGGATCATAGAGGAAAACGTTCTCCATAAATGAGGGCCACGACATAGAACCCACCCAATTTACCCTGGGGGTGGTGGGAAAGAAAGAAAAATCCGCAAAGAAAATGTTTGAAAAACTGAGAAAAAGAAAGGGAAATTGGATATAGCGAGAAATGAAACGAGAAAAAAATCTCCCGCATTCCGTCTGGGTTACGAGTAGGTATCTTAACTTCCCTTACAGGTTCGGTAAATTTCTTTGTCTCACAGCTGACGTTTTTGCCCGTGACCCGCGGGACGCGCGGGACAACCCGAATGAAGGCGCCACGGCTGTCCCGCAGAAGAGAAGAGTGAAGTTCATGATCGACTCCGGAAGTGATATGGTGACATTGCATTATGACGTCATCAAGGAGTTGCGACTGCCTGTTAAGGGTTGCGCCAAACAGGAAGTGCCCGGCGGGGAGACACGAGAACTGCCGTTTTATAGCGCTTGTCTGGGAATCGGAGAGAAAACATTGAACATCGAGGTAAGACGATCGTGAACTCCAACCATAAATTGTCCTCACCGACTGCCACAAATCTAAGCTTCTGGTTCTGATAATTTAGTGGTACATCATGACTGTGTTTGATGAT
Source organism: Desmophyllum pertusum (assembly GCA_029204205.1). Taxonomy (NCBI): domain Eukaryota; kingdom Metazoa; phylum Cnidaria; class Anthozoa; order Scleractinia; family Caryophylliidae; genus Desmophyllum; species Desmophyllum pertusum. The sequence goes on from MU827319.1 coordinate 247,731, forward strand.
TTTCTTTATTCTCGCTTGTATCAGAAAACAGCGTCACATGCATTCTCAGATAATGCAGGGGAAAGAGGATAGGGGACGGGACCGTGAACTGGTGGTCACCCGTAATAGCGCGAAAGATCACGAAATGGATAAAACGTGAAACGCGAAACGCGAAACGTGAAATGCGAAACGTGACCTGGACCTCCTCTTACCCTGTTAGAATACGATAGGGTAGTAACCACAAAGTCAAGTGTTATTGTTGTCTCTAGGTAGTTCCAGACAATGTCAACACTCTCGGAACTCCTGTGTTGTGGGAATTCCGTCATCGCATCGATGAAGAAAAGCACTTGTGGCTCACCAAGGCTGGCGAATAAGCCGCTGCCCCTGGCCGCTGCCAAACCTGAAGGGATCTTAGAAAACATAAACTACTATAAAAGTTGATGTTGAGTGAGCGAGCTAAATAGTTTTATAACTGAATGCTAATGCATGTATCCATAGGTGTGTCGGGGTTTTTTTTACTATTTTTTTGGTAACTAAGACGTTGGTCTTTTTCGTGATCGTTATTTGGGTTGTCGCGTAACAAATAGAAGAGCTGCGTGACGACCCAAATAAGAGCTATGAAGTTGACTTAGAAAATTGTTAGTAGTTACTTCAACTCCAACTCAACTTGAAGTCTATTTGTTGTTTTCACTATGAAACTTGGATATCACTGTATTTTAGTCTTTTTACCACATGCATGTACAATTCATTCTTCAACAATGAACATGTGATGATGATTGATTTGTTATATATATCTTAGGCGAAGCCAAATAAAATAAAATTTGATTTGAAAATTGCCATTTTTGTCAACGAATCTTCCGAAACGTAGCAAGACTCCGAATTGTATTGCTAGATGACACAGTTCTTTCAGTAAAAATTTGAAGTAGAAATAAATTTGCAGATCACTCGAAGCCCAGTGAAAAGTATATTTCAGCGCAGTTACCGAAGTGACGTCACCAGCAGCGCCGACCCACATCCCATGATGACTTGCGACTGGTCTGATCAGGGTTCCCTCCGAGTCGCTTCCCTCAACACCCATGACTGACCCCACCCCACAGGTGAAGCGAATGTTAATTATAACTCACAGGCAATACTTCGATAACTAATCATGTTTATTGTTATAGTTTCAATCTTTCCTTTTATCTCCGTGTATTGCTCATTCGCAAGAGATCTTCCCGTTCTAACGACTACTGTACGTCTATGGATTTCTGTAAGCAAAAGAAACATTCAGATTAGATTGGGCTAGAGACAACCTACTTTTACACCCTTACCTCAACCTCCTACCCGTATCGCCTCCCCTGTCCCAAGATATACGCCCCGCCGTCTCAAAATCGGCATCAAAATCCAACAGTTGCGCCCATGCAGAACTGCTCTCCAAATGAGCAAAAAAATCTTACTATAACTCGAACCGTCTTAAAATCTCAAATCCATCAAAATTGAACAGTTACAAAGTTGTATAAGCCTCCGAACTGCTCTCAAATATTCCCTTAATTAACTCGAGGCGTCTTAAAATCTCAAAATCCATTAAAATCCAACAGTTACGAAGTTGCAAAAGCCTCTGAACTCCGGTCCAACTGAGCAAAAAATCTTACCCTATAAACTCGGCATGTCGCCAGAGCCAGCGAGACCGATGACTTTCTCCACATTGATGACTGCTAGGCCCATGTCACTGCCGTGCGTGCTAGTCGCAGTGCACTCGTATGACCCCGTGTTCTCGAATGTGGCTCCAGTAATGACGAGCTTTGAACCAATCACATCACCGTTAGGGTTCGTCAGTCTCACTTGAGACATCTTTCCAAGGAAGTCCTCTGCAGAAAAGTCAATGAACAGTTATCTGGAATCTTCTGCAAGTTAGGATTGATCTATTCCTAGGCAGACGTTCTTTGTGCTCGTTGCGCAATCCCGGGGAGGGGAGGTACTCCCTATAATGGACTATACGGGGAGGCTCCACCCGAAAGGGGTACCTTTTCAGACTGGAGGTATATAAAAGGGTAGGGATTTCATGAGTTGGGGTATAGAAAAGGGTAGGAATTTCACGAGTTGTAATATAGAAAAGGGTAGGGAAAACTGTCATTTAGGTATGAGGTGGACTGCAGGTTTGAAGTTCTTAGCCATCGTAAGACAGCTTCCTTCCACTTCCTTCTGGGGATATATATTGTTCATTAAGTTCATTCCAAGGGTATAGAAAAGTTAAGAGATGCAGTGTTTCTACTGTAGGTGTGTCAAAGGGGTACCATTTTCATAATTTCTATGGAAGGTATATGAAAGGGGTACCTTTTCTGTCAAAAATGGTATATAAAAGGGTAAGGGGTTGGACCTCTGGGCGGAGCCTTCCCGTATAAAACGTTTTTGAGTATCCCCCCCCCCCCCCCAGGACGCAATCCTTCATCCCCGCGTCACGCAATCTTTCATCCTTGGGGGAGGAAATATTTCGTGACGAGCCCAAATAGCGTCTGCGTAGGAGGCTAATAACTTCTTTTAGAATATCCTCCTCCCATAATGTCCAGGCACCAATAGTGCAACTGACCTCAGGCATCGTATTTTTTATAGCTGCTTGAGTTGCTTTCACTGCTGCGAAGATCACGCTCACTTCCGTTACTTATTGTTGACACTCCTACACTCCTTTTTGTTTCCTTTAATGCGCATGCCTCGCAGGCTGGTCACTCGCCCCAAGAGCCTGCGCATTCTCAGTCAGCGGTGACCCAACCTCCCAACAGCTCGGATCAGTCCTCGGATCAGTAGTCGACCTCCCAACAGCTGGATCTGTTGGTGCTGACCTAAAGGATTGCGGTCTCTGGGAACGAGATTAGGTCACTTACCAATCCCAACCCCAGAGCCCTCGCTCGCTACTGGTCAGCGAGAAGGAGCCTGCCGCTGGCCGATAAGAAGCGAGGGCTCAGGGAACCACTGATTTTGTCACTCACCATTTATATCCCGCAGGAATTTCCATTTGTAAGTAGGTGTTGGTTTTCCACTTGCGTAACAATTTACAGACACACTTTCCTTTTCTTTTATGTTGCTCACAGGTGGATCGATAGCAGTGACGTTTGGTTTCACTGGAAATAGAAAAAAATCGCGGACGATAAGAAATCTAAATCTAAACTATTTTATAGGTGTCATTTGTATCCACGGCAACAACGAAGAGTAGCTACTTTTGTTTTATTTTATTTATTTGGTGGCGATTATTCAAGAGAGGGGAGGGAGGAGTTCGAGGGACGCCTATTTACAGTGAAGGAAAAGCGGTGTCTTTCTTCTCAGGCTAGCTCAGAGTTGTTAATAGGGAGCAAACCACTACTGCATTGGCAAAGGGAACGTCGCAAAACAAAAAGGTTTAATGAGCTGTACAATGGCTCTGCACGTGCGTTATACGTCTTGGTACATTTCGTAGCCGTCCACTGCAAGACAACAGTGTAACATGACAGAGGTCTATAACTAGCCTGCGTAGCAAGCGTTCCTGTGCGAACGAAGAGCTTTTTCCGGGATCGAAGAGCTTTTTTTGCATTTTGGCCGCGCGAAAATTGGGGCGAGAGCAAAAAAGACGAAGAGTGGGGATAGGGATTCCCTCAGCGCTAACCCCCACCCCCTCCCCCCCTCCGACTTTTTTGCTCTCGCCCCAATTTCCGCGCGGCCAAAATGCAGAAAAAGCTCTTCGATCGCGGAAAAAGCTCTTCGTTCGTACAGGAACGCTTGCTACGCAGGCTAGTCTATAACTGGTTATAGACCCCTGAACACGACCAATTTCTGCGCATTTTGAAAGAACGTGAACCACGACGGCTATTTTCCGTATTTCTATTTGTAATTGAGCGCTGTTTTTACATATTCAGTTGGAGCTAGTTCTTAAACCGATCGACACACTGAATATATCTATATATAAATTACGAGATTCTAAAATAAAATATAAATTAATCTATTAATAGGCGTTGTCTTCGGCGTCGCCGTTGTCATTGCTTTAAATGTTCTCTAATAACAACACTCAGCTTAGTCGTCATGACATTTCGCGCCAAATCGAGCGACAAGGAAGAGAATGCCTGGGTACTAGACTGACGGAGACTTCCGCTACAGACTGTATTTAACCCTTTCACTCCCAGAGTCAAACCTTGAGTCAATAAATGTGGTTGTACGTTTTGAGTCTGTGGATGAAAACCTCGTGTGTGACCATTCAAATGGAAGCTACAGAGCAGTACTGTCAAGTGGTACTGTTTGTTTTTGACAATTTTGCAAGATGAAATTCAAGATTTTTACTCAGTTTTGAACTTAGCACTCTTTAGTCCAGTTCTGGCCCCTCTCTGTCACGCAACGCTACGCTCGCGTAGAGGGTCTGCGCATGCTCACGCGTAGCGTTGCGTGACAGAGAGGGGCCAGAACTGGACTAAGCACTCTTGGGAGTGAAAAGGTTAACAACTTATTTTCAATTTAATTAAATTTGACATATAAATCATAAATTACTGACCTCCGCATTGGTCAGCTGAACTTGAGCCCTGGGCGACAGTGACTGTTCCACTTGGACATGCAATACAGCTCTTCTGCATGGCTTTGTCCTGATACATGTCACGTGGGCAGTCCTGACAGCTCGGTCCCAGACCAGTCATAGAGTACTTACCAGCGGGGCATGGCACTAGAACGGGAAATTCGTGGGAAGTTTAGTGCAAGCTCAAAACTTAAATATTTATGAATTGAAGTATTTCTAAATTTGGTTATACAATGGAACTCCATACACTACACTACACTACACTACACTACACTACACTACACTACACTACACTACACTACACTACACTACACTACACTACACTACACTACACTACACTACACTGCACTGCACTGCACTGCACTGAACTGCACTGCACTGCACTGCACTGCACTGAACTGCACTGCACTGCACTACACTGCACTGCAATGCACTACACTACACTGCACTACACTACACTGCACTACGTATACACTACACTGCACTGCACTGAACTGAACTGAACTGCACTGCACTGCACTGCACTGCACTGCACTGCACTGCACTGCACTGCACTGCACTGCACTACAGCACTTTAAAGTCCTTGTAGCACAATAATAACAGCCTGAACTTAAACTGAAACCTAAAATAAAAGTTTAGTTGAGAAGAAAACTCACTTTTGCAATCCTCGGCAGCTTTTGCTCCCGGCAATGACCAAGTACCCGCGGGACAATTTTGAGTACATTGTAATTGTCCTTGTTGGTCGTTATAAGTTCCCGCGGGACATGGGCTGCAATCAGTGGCTGAGGATTTGTGTGTGCCAAGGGGACATTTAGCTGTGGATTGTTACAAGAAAGGCGTTACTCACTGGTTTATAAAAACACTTACAAATTCAACACAGATGAATGCTAAGATCATAAACATCATAAGAGAGAAACAGGCGTGTTCGCGCGTGAGTTCGCGCGAGAATGCAATCAACGCATGAACTCGCCCCAGTCCTAAAGAGAACCGAGACCACTTTGCCAAATTTATTTTAAACCCTGAACTTACATCTTTTTGAGCGTTTAGAAAATTCATTTTTTTTTAAATTTCCGTAGTCTTAAGATGGTAAACTTTCCATAGAGAAAGAAACTTTTTAAAGAAGACGCCTTATTAATTGTATTAACTAAAGTATTGTCAAGATTATTAAGTGGAGCCGAAACCTCAATAACAGGGCTGTTTCTAAGAAAGTTTAGCGACGACCCCTTCACAGTTAGGTTATCTCTACCGGGTCTATAAGATTCCCGTGCGTGAAATACCGCTGCAACATCTTGGAGCCTGCGGTGTTCATTAAGTTAAAAGTAAACCTGCCTTTTAACTGATTACACTCAACTTACTACAGTGTAATTGGTTTAAAGTAACCACAGTCATCTCAATTCGGTTCTCTTCGCATGGAGTGTTTGGGTCTTTCTTCTTGGATTCTGTAAATATAAACACGACAACAAGTCAAGTTTTCAGTTAAAAATCATGATACTGTAAATTTGCTCTTATTCCATCTGGATATCACGATGGCCTAATGGTTAGCGCGCTGGACTCCGGATCAAGCGGTCTGGATTTCGAGGCCCTGGCCGGGCTAAAAAATTTTTTACGCCCACTTCAAGATGGCGGCCATTTACATTTTGTATAAATATTGTTTCAGGTTAAAGTGCAACTAACCCCAAAAATTTTTATTCGTTTAAATAAATGTACTTGTTATTTGAAACTTAACTGCGAAATTTGTTTTGGATTTGGTTGAATCCTCGATTTTCTGTGCCCCGGCAAAGTCACCCATTTTTCGCCTCCATTTTTGTTCACGACCGCGTTTTTGACTGGGAATGAGTTTAGCGGCTTGTGACGTAAGCCCGGGAACCTTAGATCCTTCGCGTCCACTCGTTTCCTTTAGGAAGATGCGATACACATTCGAAAAGTGTGTAGAAAACGCCTTCCAGGTGCGTTATTGGCCGTTGCAGCAACACCCCAGATTTAGAGAAAGGTATACTATACCATTTTATAGCGATCGTCGATAAATACGAAAAAGACGATGGATTTTGTAATCTCAAACGAGCGAAGTATAAAGTGGGACTGTGAGAGCCATTGATCAAGAACTCTGAAATTTGTCCGCGCACTTCTAGCAGGCCGACTTCCAAAGGCTATTTAACCCGGTCAAAGCCAACTAGCAATTCGACCAAATTTTACCGAGAACCTATCTCCATCGCTGCTAAAAGATAACCAGAAAATTCAGTAGCTCGAGCGTCGATCCGTGATATCGCGCATCTGTAATGGCGTTAACATTTCTTCCTCGTGCGAAGCAATTTCGGGAATATTGATGAAAGTCAAAGACGAATTTCTTTTGAAGGATAAAATAGTAAAAATGACAAAAGATTTGAACTCCAAAGTTTTTCTGAGGCCGGGAAATAAGCGGTGCGATAAACCGTATACTCATCGTAACATTAATGCGGACCACCGTGGGAACACCACTTCCATTTCACTTACCGAGGAAGAAAAAGTCATTTATTTGACGGTTTTTACTTCAAAATTAACTTAGTTCACTATGGTGGTTATTTGGAGTAGCAACGACAAACGTTTGAGGATGTCAAAACTGTAGTGATTGGCTTGTTTCCTTTCAGCTTTGCTTCAATTTCCAGGCCCGAGCAGACCGCGCGCGGAGCAAGCCGATTTTCAATCGATCGACTATCTCTTGGCTGCGTCTAAAGCAATTCGTAATACACTTCTCTATAAACTCTCGATATACAAACTTTAAGCATGGACCAATACTTAAATAGGAAAGAGCCAAAACAAGCTTTATTGGATGGCATATAAATTGTAACCTCGCTAAACAGCAGTTATATGGTGTACGACAGCAGTAGCATTCGCTAAGATTTTGAAGCGAATCATGTTTGCAGTTTCCACATGAACACCTACAATAAAGGTAAGAGAATAACACTATTCTGTTCTGTTTAATTTTCACTGAGAATGCGAATAATACATTTCGTAGCGACATGACAGCAATCGCATTTGTTTACATTTACGCAATACTTGGCAACTTGCGACTCACCAAGAATCCCTCACATGTTCCGTGCCGTCCAATCTTTTTTGAAGCATTCGTTCTAAATCTTCATTTTCTTTAACTTCTTTGTTGTACTTTTTTAGCCATTCTTCGTCCGCCAAGGGTTCATCAGCACACATATATGCCATTTCATCGAGGCTTTCATTGCTTGTTGTGCGATCTACAACAGGCTACAACAGCCGACTCGATCTCATCTTCCACCTCCATGTCGTATTCCGGAATAAAACATGTCTCAGAATCTTCGGAATCATAGTTCGACTCCGAATTTCCGTCGCTGGAAGACATATTTCTTTGTGGGTAAAATTTCGATAGTTATGAAGACGTAAAGAAAAAGAAATCATCCGAAGAAGTTTCTACACAATGTAAATCCCTCACAAAAGCCTCTTATCGCTATTCAGAACGTTCCCGCCGTTACGTCACAAGATCTCGACCCAGGACCCGAATAATGCGCGGCCGAGGGACAGAAAATTCCAAGTTTAAACGGCTGTAGAAACGCGGGGATTTTATCGATTGCGATAATTTTTTCGCAGACGTGATCAGGGTAGCAAGTAACTTTATTTAAGCGAAAAAAACTTTTTGGGGTTAGTTGCACTTTAATCAACAGTTTAGAATTTGAATTTAGCCAACGTTTTACTGTTTGGGGTTAAAAAATGGTTTAAATTTTGATGTTAAGTAGCGATTTTATGATTCGTTCGTAGTAAACCGGTTAGTATTGGTCAATATTGACGTATGTTACGGGAGCACGTTATTGCCTTAAAAATTATTAGTGTTTCAGGCAGCAAGCGGCTCGATTCTGTTGTGTTAGGGAATGAGGTTATTGTGGGTTAGAATCAACTCAATTCATTAACTGTGTTCCCTTTTTTGTGGAAAAGTCTTAACGCCGCCATCTTGCCGCCATCTTGAAGTGGGCGTAAAAAAAAATTGCCCTGGCCGGGTCATTGCGTTGTGTTCTAGGGCAAGACACTTAACCATTGCTCTCACAGTGCAGCTCTCTACTCAGGAATAAATGCGTGCTGGCGAATGCTGGGGGAGGGGAGGGGTTGACCCGTGATAGACTAGCATCTCATACAGGGGGCTTAGCAGAGTTAAGGACTGACACTGCGGGTTACTCCGATTGATTGGATTGGAACTGCAGACTTTAATCCTCCAAATAGAGTGGTTTTCAATCCACGGTAAGAAAAAAGATGGCGGCTGTTCATTTTACCACAATACCTTGCGAACCTAACACAGCCAATAGGCACATCTGAAAGCCATATTTTTGCGAAATTTGTCCCTGTACTAACAACATTGTGTATGCTAGGTTTGAAGTTTTAAGAAATTTTCTGTGCGTTTTAATGAGCGTTTTTAGGGTTTTCGTGCGCTAAGAATTGTGGGTAAATGTACCAGTCGCCATCTTTTTTCTTACGGTGGATTGACTGTCGTCAAACCAAAACCAAAGCAATAACAATGGCCAATCACAACAAGCGTAAACAATACAATGGACCAATGAAAACTCGAGCAAATACACCTAATCGGCGCTAAGCGCGGGAAAACGCGTGCGACCATGTCGCGATTGGTTTTGGTTTTGCATCTGATTGGTTGAGTAGATGGCGCGAGATTTTTAAAGCAATTCCGGATTACTTTCGACTCTCAATTGAAAACGCCTCTATACATGTACTGTTTATTATAACAAATGTATGACGTACATTCTCATAACTAACAATAAAAGAAACGTCAACCTCGTCCCAGGGTCTCTCTTCTTCCCGCCAAAAGCATCAGAAAAGAGACCCTCTCTTTTCTGATGCTTTTGGCGGGAAGAGGAGAGAACCCTAGGAACGAGGTTGAAGAAAACGTATGGCGATCAGTAAGGTCTTACCGACACAATCAGGATTGTTTTCAGGGTGACCAGACTCCACTCGTGCAGTATATGTACAAATAGGCAAGTTTCCATTTTATACAGCTGACTTCCACTGGGACATATGAGTTGATATAATGTTTCTGACAAACGGTTTTTGCTACCACCGAGAGGCCCATTAGGAGGGTAACATGGTGGCCCTGCAAAAAATAATTGCACTCTTAATGCATCATTCAATTCCAGCAGTGCCCATCCCCTCCACCCCGCCCTCGAAGTCTCGGGGGTCGGGATTTAAACCTCTGGCCAAAGAATCATGGTTTTGTTTCAAGTAATGATTTAACCCTTTCACTCCCAGATCAAGATTAAGTCAATTATTCTGTTTCTAACGTTTAGGTCTGTGGATGAAACCCTAGTGTGTGACCATTCAAATGAACGCTATTGAGCAGTACTTTCATGTAGTACTGTTTGTTTTTCCATATCTTGCAAACGAAATTTGAGATTTTTTCAATTTTGAGCTTTGGCACTCTTGGGAGTGAAAGGGTTAATGAAGATAAATTTGTGTTTAACTAGCTCTAAGGATGTCAAAAGGAGATGGTAGATCCGATACCTCTTCTCTGTGTCTTTTTTTACCCTATATTATAAATTTTGGTTGAGCCTAGAGACGAAGGATGTGCCTTTTTTTACTCTCAAAAGTACCACAGGGTCGAAACGAATCATACACTTCTCTAAAGTAAACAAAGAAAAGAGAACTACATAATACATACGCTTGAGTGACACTGTGAACTGACAGGATACTCTATTTCCTGCTTCATCCAGGGCTACGTAATTGACGTTAGTTGAACCCAGGTCAAAGCTGGCGCCACTGTTGTGTGACTTCTCCACATTCGCGACCCTGACATTGTCACTGAAGGTTGGCTCGACCCAGGTCACCGCGGCCGCGTTAGTATCGGTAGTTTCGAAAATGTCTTTAGGACAATTTTGTACTGTGGGAGCTTCTTTATCTGAAAAAGGAAGAAATAAATACAGTCAGTCTAACCTCTCTAAAACGGGCACCGAAGGGACAGACCAGTTTCCATAGAGAGGTGTCCATATAACCGCCGCCTGGTTAGCTCAGATGGTTGGCCTCCAGATTGCAGAGCGGAAGGTTCGCGGGTTCTAATTCCCGGCTGGACCACCAAACAGGGTTTTAAAATAACTGGTAAGATCATGGTGACTGTGTTCAACACCTTGTCTCAGTTCAGATGATCGCGTCATTGGGTGGTGACGTTAAGCCTTTGGCCTAGTCTCCTTCATCCTACATATCAATTGGAAGGGGATGTAAAAGAACGTCGTGGTCAGGCCTGTAATGCTCGGAGATATTAGCTGATTTAGCTACTCTGTAAATTCGAGGCAAGACAGATATGACGTCATTTCAAAGGGCTTTAGTTACCTTCAATATCCTTGTGATCATAAGAACTGACTCGTCCCCAGTCGTCTCTCTTGTCTCCTTTGTTTGGAGTCGCAAGACGATGGGGATGCTGGGAAGGAAGAAAGATGGAAGAGAAGCCTTTCCTTCTTCCCACCACCCTTGCGCTCCCCTCGGCTGTAAAATATTAATAGGAGACAAGAGAGACGACTGGGGACGAGTCATCATAAAGAACATACATAAGGTACTAACCACGGATGATAACATTAATCGAGCAGCTTGCCGATCCTACCACGTTAGTCGCCGTCCACTCCACCTTCGTCGTACCGGCGGGGAACTTGTAACTAGAGGATATTTCAGGCGGGTTGATTGTTATCTGTGGCACGTTTGAGGTGGGTTCCTGCCACACGCTGCTGACGTCAGCTGTGGCCTTTCCCTGTCGCTAAATCTTGTATTATGCTACCCGGACAAATGATCCACGGCTGAACCTCAACTGGACACAAAATGGAGATGATTTTAATGTGTAATATGTGGCTAGTCCCCTTCAAGCCATGTTACACAAGGCAATTTCCTTGCAACTTGCAACGCAACAAACGTTGCATTGCCAGCTGTCAGAAAACTTTCACGTGTAACACCCATTTTGCAACCTGCAATGCAACAAAAATGTTGCGTTGCGCGTTGCAAGGAAAGTGGAACTATCCTCTACTTTTCGCAACGTTGCGAGACAAGTGGCTGCGTGTGACACGTCAATTGCAACTTGCAACGCAATTTTGTTAAAATGAGCCAATCGGAGTGCGTCCTTCGCTCGCTTAGGGGGTTTCAATCTAAAATGACCACCGTTAGAGTTATCCCGGCATCCTTTAGGGTATTGGGCTGGAATGACAGGAACTAGTTTTGTTTTAAACTTGATAGCTCTTAGGGGTTCGAGTGAACACGAATTCGAGCCACGCCCATAGCACAAACAAGATCCTGGTACCTTTTAGTGGTAATGTTCCTTTCAAAATTTCCGCGGCGACATCACGTATCCCCGTCACTTTTATATGGGAGTAGACTACGAGCAGTCTCTAATTTTCTCAGGGATCGAGTGGGCGAGCGCGAAATCACCTCCCGCGAGAAGACGCGACACGAGGAGGCGAGAAAAATGAGGGTCTAATATGGAAGTTCCCCTCGGAGGTTTACAAATATTGTGTTTGCGTCGGGCCAGGGCCATATAGGTGTCCATTACAAAACACGTGAAAGAAAAAAGCTTTTTTTTACTTTTTTTGCAAGTTGGTGCAGCTCCGCCCCAGGTCCCGTCCGCTTGGCACTGTCTGTTCCCCTGGCCCGCCATTGAGTAACCGCTGTCACAGCTGTACGTACACGTCTCTGTGTATTTTCCTCCACTTGACGAACATTTCCGCGGGTATATTTCTCCATGCGAAATGGCGGGCAGTGCTGGGCACGCAACAGCTGTTGATATACAAGCACATTGAAGCATTTAACACCCAGCCTCGTCCCAGGGGCACTCTTCCGTTCAAATGAAAAAGGGCCCTGGGGACAAAGTTGTTTTTAACATCATAACCAATACAGCCAGTTGATGGCGAAATCCCACCTGCGAGACGATACTGAGCCCGTGGTTTTCGTCCTTGAAGTTGCTAAGCAACATGACGTGTCCTTATTGCGCTATTTTGCTGCCTGGGAGAGGGGGGGGAGGGGGAGGGAGGGGGTAATGCTGGCTCGATTGCTTTGGGAGTGCTCGGGATATCTCGCGTTAGTTTTTGATTGGATAATAAGAATCGGAAACTTATGGAAATGGAACTTTTTCCCTCGACTGAATAAGGAAATTATGAGCTAGTGCTCAGTGTTGTTTGGAAAATGCTCATCAAATGCACAGGCAGCCCAATCCTTGCTTCAATGCAAATACCATAACATTCCGATTATAAACCCTGGGCTTATATTTGTCCAAAAGGCTTTTTAGACCGCTGTGTGAGACTATAAACTGCTGTACATCGCGTGCGCAGTCTCCGCAGAATATAGACTGCTTTGCTTGAAGTCAAAAGATAAGCTCGTTACTAAAAAGACAACCTTTAAACGTTGACTGTTGGAAAGTTAATAATTTCCTCCTCGCCACTTTATTTTTTGTTGTAACGCCTTCTTGCAAACTCCCCACATTCAAGGAAAGGAAATTCGAAAGTGACGTTGAATTTTTGCGTTTAACCGCTGTGTGTAATTTGCTAGGCTAAGGCCGCAAGCCACACTGCGGTCAAACGTGCGCAATTCTCGCCAAAAACCCGTTGTCTTAAATCAAAACTTCAGAAATTTACTGAAAACGTAAGCTTTGTACGCCGAGTATGCATACATAATACCGACGATAATTGATATCCACCTACTTTATCGGCTCGTATTTTGGTTTACTGGCACTGCTTTTTAGTAACGTTTTCTTACAAACTTAATTCTTGCCCATTTCTCCTCAAACTCTTGGAAAAGTCAAGGCAACGAAAACCGGTGGCGTTAAATTTGTTACGTTTGACCGCTGTGTGGGCCGCAAGCCGAGTATAAAATCAGTAATCACTTACGGTTGCATGTGCCCATATTTCCTTCCCACCTGCCGCTGCTTCCACACGTGAGAACCCCGTGCTGAATGTCAGAAATGATGTAACCATCTTTACACTTCATGACGCATTTGTCTCCAAATATATTGGCATTGGGTTGAGTACATCGTGCTGGTTCCAAAGTGCTTCCAGAGGGGGGACTCAAAGAACCGCATTTGATGGCTGTTTAATAACGAAATAGCTATGTTATTAGTAGACTATATTTTCAATCTGAACTCTCCAACAGTGGCGTAACACAGTTCTAATCATACTATGATCTCGGTTACCAGGTGCTGTTCGGGAAATTATACAAAGAGCAGCGGAAATCGAATGAAATCTTTATTTAAAAAAAATACTAATGTTTGTCACACTTGAACCTAGTTATATGGCCTTAGTTCCCACGGGTCTCCTGTAGCTCAGTTGTAGAGCGTCCGACCGGTGTGCGGAAGGTCATAGGTTCGACTCCTGTTGGGGGAACTCCGAATTTTTTTTTCCGAGTAGCTTGTGTCACTGACAGAATAATATCTTTCTCATACTAATATACTGTTTTACATGTTTGCCGTGTGGGAATCCGATATATCAGATATTCAGTAATTTCGTTTTAAATTGCCCAAGAGAGCCAGCACTTTTCGCTTCGTGGGGCAGATCATTCCATACGCGGGCCCCACTACAGCTGCCACTATAACTGAAGCTTCGTTTTAAATAGTTAGTGTGTGGCTGTGTGAGCCTATGCTATGCGTGACAGCCTTAGCCATAGCAGATACAAGGTTATTCTGGAAGACTAAGGCCAAAGACCTATCAAAAATCGAATTTTAAAAGTATAAAATGAACTTAAAAAGTTGATTGAAATTTCGAAAAATTGAATATTAGTGATTCGTACAGCTCTGAAGCCGCGGCTTTCAGTACAAAGTTGCTAAGCAACATGACGTAACCCTCATAGCGTCATGCCGACATGACAGCTTGCCAAGTTAGCTTTATCCACCTCAATAGCTGTTATTACAGTTGATCCCGCAGTCAAATATTCTTTTGTTTTTAAAAACTATGCAAACGAGTTAGACTCGATTTCCGCCGCTCTCTCGAGTCCGATCTTCGTTCTGGCTCATTTCCCCGAACAGCGGCTGGTAATCGAGCCTACAAATGAGGCTAATGGGCCAATAAAATGCCAGATTGACTCTTTCGTCTCGTTTGCATGTCAAACGGAAAACAATACCAGATTGACCCTTTCGCCTCGTTTGCATGTCAAACCGCTGACATCTGTAATGACTGCTATTTAATCCTCGGTTCATAGATGTGCGATAGAAGCAGAGGTAACGTACCTACACAAATCTTGTTATTAGCTCCCTGAGTATAACCGTCTTTACAAAGACAATAGTAGCTTCCTTCAGTGTCCATACAATCTGACGTCTTCTTGTCACACGAGTCTGTACCCAAGTTACACTCATCTGCATCTGATCACGAGAGACAACCACAAACAAATCGTTAAGGCAAATATTTATGTCAGGATATGGTTATAGACAAATCCGAGCGTCAAATTATGTCAGATAAAACATGTTTCATTTGCTTTTATAAAACTTTGATCATATAACTCGCGCGCGCTTTTTAGTGGTCGTGAAGTCGTTTTGCACAATTGCACGAGGCGATGTCAACACCGTTATGACGTACATTGCATTTTGTTGGCTTTATTTGATAAAAGAAATAGATCCTCTCGTGTTTACATCGGGCTTTTTTATACGCGCGCCATTTAAATTTCTAGCCAATCACAGTAAAAATGTTGACTTGACTTTTAGGCCAATCAGATTTAAAAGCAAAACCAATCGTGGATTTTTTTCTCGCGCTTAAGCTTACCACCAGTCGATCGAGTTAACAGTAAATGACTTTTCCTGGGTTAGTGTTGAAACAGTAATAGAGTACTAAAGTTACAAAATTAAATTGGCGAAATTATGAATTCGGAAAAAGCATGCCAAAAACCGTCCACTTAGCTCTCCATTGCAATTAGCTCTCCATTACAATTTGCGGCCAAGATGTGGGCACTTCAGGTTTTAATTTCTCTGTACAAATCATTGTATGGGACGGTACCAAACTTTGAACCTCTATATCTTCTGTTCTATTCGTGCTAACATGTTGAAATTTTGTGGCTGATCACACAGCAGCAATCTTTATCTAATGATGGGATTGTGAGGCTTGATAAAACCGAATAATTGAAAATTTGTGACGTCACACTTTGCCACTCTATTACAGTCAAGTGGATTTAGTACTGACTTACTTATACACTGTTTGGGATTCAGATTCTGGTAACCACTCTTGCAATTGCACCGGTAATCCCCAGGCAGGTTTTCACATGTTGACTTTACTGAGTCACAAAGATTTTTGGCGCATTCGTCGATATCTGAAGGGCAGAGAAACATAATTAGTTTCACTATAGTAAGTTTGTATTTTCTATTGTAAATAATATATCTACAAACCGCATTAAAAATTTCCATGACGGGAAAATATGACGTTGCCAGTTTGAACATGTTGAATAAATCAGACTCAACTAAAATGGCGTTAGATTGACGTTGCCCCCGCCCTTTAAAGGAAACGTCGGCTGAAAAACAGTTTTGCTCCAAATCATAAGTTGGTGTTTGTGTAAAACTGGTTTAGGGATTTGAAGTCGATAATTCTTTAACTGGTTTGAATACTACCGTGTGGCATGAAATTTTCGCGGGTGTTTAATTTCGCGGATTGCCGACTTTTTGCGTTTCGCGGGAACAAATTTTCGCGAATTTGGATTTTAGACTTTACCTCTGGAAGCAAACTTTCGCGGATCTCGGGCAGTTTCCTGTCCGGTATTTTACCTACGGTACTCGATAATATTGTTTCAAGTCAATTTAATTGAAATCCAACACTCTAAATAAATAGAGTAAATTTTCGCGGAATTTTTTTACGCAGGAGTTTATTTTTACGGGATGTAATTTTCGCGGATCGTTGGAAAACCCACGAAATTCGCGAAAATTAGTTCCCGCGAAAATTTCATGCCACACGGTAGGCGATTTGTTTCTGCTTTTTCTACTTTCAAATTTCCAACAAAATTTTGTTGAGAATAATAAAAACAAAAAATTGCATGAGCTGCTCGTACAATTTGCAATTGATGGAAGTCAGTGATAAGGCTCGTGCAATTTTGAGAACTTTCAAGCCCATAAATATCGAATTGCACCTGACTCGAATTCTTGCGATTTTCCATACAAACAGCGCGACCAATTGCAGCTAGGTTTCTTTGAATCAAACTGGCAATACCTTCACACTCCTTATGTGATCCTGGCTTCAAGACGTAACCGCTGGGACAGTTACAGAGGTATGAGCCCACGGTATTCACGCACGTGGCTGGTGCGATGCAGGTGGATGGGTCCAAACACTCATTTACGTCTGACACTAAAATCATAATCCAAAAACACGTGACTCAACCATTTATTCCTTACCTTTACAAAATCGATACATTAGTGAGTTATTAAATTAAAGCTCCTATGAGCCAACTCGTGAATAAATTAATATGCTGAAATTATTAGAAGTGCGATTAAAGTTTACAGCCCATTGACCGACCGAGTGAAATTTGTCCCGTTCATTGCCTTCGCATTCGCGAGTTAAAAATGATGTTGCATTAAAGGGGAAGTATCACGGGGATTTGGTGTAATTTCAAAAACCAAAATACGGTTTTGTATTTTACAGAAACCTAAAAATAATGGTCCAATTTTGTTATAAATTACCACCCAATGTACTAAACTGTCAATAAGTGTCTCTGGCCATAGCTGGACTGGGTCGGAATGGATTGCAACTTGAAAAATGTTAGGCTAATGTTTTTCAAGTTCTCGCATTTTCGTTTCCAAAATGCACTATAACAGATCATAATTTGTTTCCTCTTTCAAGAATTCGGTTGATGTACATGTATTTCTCTTGGTGTTCTGAATTATTTTGTATATAAAAAAGGTATTATAGCACAGTTTTGACTGAAAAAGGTCAAAATCCCCGTGATACTTCCCCTTTAACTGGGGCGTAAAAGGCAGGATGCTTTATACCGGTTTATAATAGGGCGTTTACCGTGATGTAGTTCTTAATCTATGGTAAGTTACTATATGATGAATTTCGGCGGGAAATAGCTAAAGTAGTGACGACGGACTCTGTCTCAGCACAGTTTTGGCGGGAAAACAACTATCGCCCGCGTCCAACCGTAGCTATAGGATACCAGAAACCCATAACCCTTTTGGGTTTCTAAGGATACCCAATGGGTTTATTAGCTGGCATATATGTCTTACATTAATTGAAAACAGACTTACCATCACAGTAACCTTGACTGTTCACATGATGATCAGGCGGGCAAGAAACTGAACGAAAAGTAAGAAAGAAAAAAACAGTGACCAACTGCATGATAGGAAACTTCGATAAAGATAAAAGGCCAAACCAAGAGAGGATGATCTAAGAGAACACATCCCCCATACATGGGCCTCTTCCAATGATCATATTTTTCAATCTAATTTTAGCGCGTGGTCATACTGCGCGGCTATTTTAAGGAAGACACCTGATTGGTAATTAGGTAATGAAATTTAAGATTTGGCGGCTTTGCTGTAACACATTGAGAAACGCGATCACATCTTAAATTCGATTTACGATTTCAGTAGATCGACGTCAACACAACGGCGAGAAAAATATTCGCAATGACATCTGATCTGATGGGGGTATTCCCATATGTAAGCTATATAGGTATGTGCCGCCGGATAGGGTATGTTTTTAGGTGCTCAGTCCGGTAACCTTTTTGGTATACACCTTATATTCTAAAATGGCTGTCAATTTAAAATTCTTTTGTATGTATTTAAATTTGCCTCACTATAAACCTCGTTTTTGAGTTGATAATTTAAAAGAAGTTTTACTCTAGAACGAGGTTAGTGAGGCAAATTGAAATGCATACAAAATAATTTTAAATTGGCAGCCATTTTGGAATAGGGTCTATTGTGATCCTTAGATAGAGTTCCTTTAATTGTATTAGCTAAATTGCAGTACCTAAACGCCCAGCTAGTAAACGAAGAATATATGGTGTGTTAAAACTGAACTAACCGTTAAAGTCTTAACGAAGTGATTTTAGTTCAGAATAGAAATAAAAACGACCTGTTCACACATTCTGAGTAATCGTTTTCCCTGTCATCAGTTCGGTTTTGGACTTAAAAGGGTATCAATTTTCGATTTTCTACCCTTAAATAGGAACAAGGTTTTAGAACCTTCGCGGCACACAGCTATCCTAAATTGACTGGAGTACTCCTCCCCCCGGGCTCTCTTTGCAGTGTACTTCATATTGAAGGATTTTCAACTGAAAACTGACACGAAAATTTATAAACATTTAATTGACATAGGTTTTGATCACTTACGGGGTAATGTAATCCACCTTTTTGGGCTAACCCACTTATAGTAATTGAAGTAGCTGTCCACTTTTCCAGCGATCTTGATGGTTATCTAGAATGAGAGAAACATTTACTTATCAGTTGAACTGATGCTGTCAGAGTTGTAAAATTCACCTGAGCCCGCGCTTAGATGTTTCTTGGTCAGTAACGTTGCTAAGTAACATAACGTACGATGACCTACGACTGTATACGTAAAGTTAACAATCTCGTACCCAGAGTCCACTGTCTCCTCCGTCAGCGGTTGGTCTCCTGGGGGGGGGGGGGGGGGGCGACTCCCACATAAAAGTGACGGGGATGCTCGTCGTCTCGTTTAGGGGTCTAAATTACGGATTTTGGTCTCACTTAGGGTGTTCAGGACGAAACGCCGATATTTTTAGCCATCAAGGTATCGTTTAGGGTTGCACGCGAAGAAATAATAAAAAACACCGTCATACTGTGTTGCTGGCCTCATTACCGGAGATGCTTACAACTTAATTAAAGTCACTATAACTCTTGTTTGTCTGTCTTTTTTAGAATGGTATCTTTTAGGGGTCAAATAAAGCTTGAGCCGCGCCCAGATTGGTCTCCTTTAGGGGTTTAATTCAAAATTTCCGACGAGCATCCCCGTCCCTTTCATAAGGGAGTCCACCCCCCCCCCCCCCCCCCCCCCCCGGGGGGGGGTTGGTCATCGCCGGGTGGAACTCTGGGGGAATGGAATTGTTCATCCCAGAAATCTGGGATAACGGTCACTTCCGCTGCCATTCTTGTTACACGAACAGCCAATCAAAAAATTCGATATTTATTCCATTCCCCCAGCGTCTAACCTGGCGACGACTACCGCTGACTGAGGAGACCGTTGATTCTGAGCATGAGATTGTAAAGTTAAAAGAATAATGGATATATAATGATAATCATGTAATTATATATCAAACACTCGATACCGTGTTCAATCCGATTACCAAACACTGACAAGCCAGAGTTTCAAACTGATACGACGCGTATATTTTCGACGAAATTCGAGGTGTTTGGAAATCAGATGAAACTTAGGGCTGGTTAAATGCCATTTTTCCGCGACTTAACATGGGTTAAATGGAAATATCTCGTTCGCGTTTCAAGCAATCCAAAAACTCTATGCTCATCCCATGAATCTATGGTATGGAGTGTTTTGTAAATTTTTGGGTGATTTTTGGGTATATTTGGGTGGAAATAGTTTTTCTCAAAGGAGTTGTAAAATTTAGGGAAATGAGAAATATTGAAGATTTGATGTAGTTTTAAAATTAGAATTTGAAGTTAAAAATTAGTAGATTGACAATTGACAGACAGTTGATAGCCACGCAAGAGCACCCGCGTGGGTATCAACTGTCTGTTGGTGTTCCAAAAATTATTTTCTTTCTTCTATTCCTTCCAGTTAAACCTCTTAAAATTTCCTTGAAATTTAGGTGAAGTCCTCCAAGCCTGGTTTCCATATGATCGCAACGATAGCAACGATCGCAAGAGTGGTTTCCATATGATCGCAACGATCGCTATCGAGGAGGCGGCTGACAATTCAGACTATACCTTGTCAAGTTTCCAGTTGGGGAAAAAACCAGCCTCGTCACGAGAAATTTCCATTCCTGTCACATAGCCTATGTCGTAGTCTTGGATGTGAAATGTGTCTGTGCTATATAGCGAGAAAGAATCAAAAGAAATTATGTAAAACAACTGCAGTATCATAATGCGCATGTGCAGCTCTGAGAGAACATCAAAATTAATAAGTATTATAACATTATTATATCTTGGCTTCATAACGCAAAAAATAGATTCCAAGAAGATAACAAATGGAGTAAAGTCTGCATACGGGCCAAGTATCCAGTATCCCACACCTGTGTCTCATACAAGAGAAAGCTAAATGGGAACAAAATCATCGGTAAGAGTCACATTTCCAACCATTGTGAAAACGAAAAGCAGTTTGGGTACCCTGTTGTTTGACTACTTCCGCTTCGATTAAGAATGGAAACGTGATTTATTACCCGACCCAGACAGTTTAGAGGGCCGATAACTAAAATCAGCCAATCAGAATTCTTTATTGCTGGTCTGATATCCAAACTATCGGACCGGGTAAAGTTTCTTACATTGTTATGGTTTAATTTCCACTGCTATTTTTAAGCACAAAGTCGTGTAATAAATCTCTTATTAAGCAAGTTTGCTCGGGACCGTACTGGGAGAATATCGGCCCTTGGTCTGTACAGTATGCCCGGCGTATCATATCGAACGTTCGGAAATCGAACTCAGTCGAACTTAATCGAACTCAATCGAACGATTGAGTTCGATTTAGTTCGGTCATCGAACGAAATCGAACTCACAAAAAATTTGTGAATCGAACAAAATCGAACGTTCGATTAGTTCGGTCATCGAACGAAATCGAACTCGCACAAAAAAAATTGCGAATCGAACAAAATAGAACGTTCGGTTTTTGAGCTCTTGATTATAAATACATAATAGATTCAGGCTCCATCTGCCCTTTGGGTCATTTACAGGACTAGGATGACCATAAAAGAAATAAATATAACAAAACAAAAAAATCGAACAAAATCGAACGATGACATTCGATTTGGTTCGATTTGGTTCGGAAATCGAACTCACAAAAAAAATATGTGTTCGATTTCGTTCGATGACCGAACAAAATCGAATTTAATAGTTCGATTGAGTTCGATTGAGTTCGATTAAGTTCGATTAAAATTTCGTTCGATTTCGTTCGATGTGATACGTCGGGAGTATGGACCTCGCTGCGCTCGACCCGTACTGTCAAAGCTTAAGGGACTGTGCAATAATTACCAGGAGGGGGGGGGGTTGGAAAACCAGAGGGGGGGGGGGGGCATAAAGTAAAATCAAAGCAAGGAGAGGGGGGGGGCTCTAGGTAAAATAAGTCACTCAAGAGAGGGGGGCTTAACATTTTATTTCAAGTACATATTACATTGGCGAATCCATACCTATTTATAAGGTGGGGACCGAAAAATTTTCCGGTCCTTCGGGCCTAGCTATCCTTCACCGGACCTGAAAATAACACACATGCTCTTTTCGTTCTGCTATGGTTCTGTTGAACATTGCTACGGAGGTGATGTTTGTTCCAGACGCAGATGTCCAACAATTAAACATGCAGTAGGAGCTCTTCTTTCTGTTGTAAGATTTTAATCCACAGGTGCGTGTAGAGAAAATGTAGGGTACTTGTATAAAGGTGTGTGTATACTGTGAGGGGGGGTGGGGGGGTCGTACATAATTTCTGACTGATTAGAGGGGAGGCAATAACTAAATTCACTCCTTTAGGAGGGGGGGTATTACCTAATATTTGGCTACATGAAGCCCATTTTCCAACCCCCCCCCCCCCCCCCCTCCTGATAATTATTGCACAGTCCCTAAGCACAGACGTTTTTGAGCCACGGACGGCAACCGGAAGTCGAATGTTCTCTTCTTTGTCGTGTATTATCGACTTTTTGTCCGTAATGTCAAGTTTGTATTAAAATACTATTAAAACGAGGGCTTTCCAACTCATTGGTGGGACTGAAAGCGCGCCAAAAACTTCCTGTTGCCGTCCGTGGCTCAAAAACGTCTGTGCTTAAAAGCTCTCTCTCTCTCTCTCTCTCTCTCGCTCTTCAGTTCTCCCAGTACGGTCCTCGTGCTTCTTAATACATTGAATGATTGTTACCTTCCTGTTTCATAGCTGCCTTTTTTTGTAATATCTGTTTTCTTTATGTTGTATTTGGTGCCAGATATTTTGATATAAATATTAGCATCAGTACCGGCTTTATCTGAACTGGAGGTTTCAACAATGATTGTGTAATCTGAAAAATAAATAAATAAGTAATTAAATAATTAAATAAATAAATAAATAAACAAACAAACAAACGAACGAATGAATGAATGAATGAATAAAAATAAATATCTAAATAAAAAATACATAAATCAATACATAAATATTAAAATAAATGAATAAATACCATATTTCTTGGGATAAGTGAAGAATAATATTTTGGGGGCGCTTATCGCAATAGGAAAAAGATCAAAAGAACAGAACCCGAATGATCTCGAATAAGCGCCCCCTCCCCTCCCCCTCACTTTTACAGTCCATTTAATTACGAAACAGTGGAATCCCGATTTCTCGAACCCTCTATTACTCAACTGAAACTCCGATAACTCAGACCAAAAGTCGTTTCCCTTGGATTTGTTTCACTGTAATTTAATTTTACCCCCGACTCACGATTTCGAACTCATGATTTTTTGAAGCAATTTTCGTTTCCGTTAGCTTGGGGGTTCGAGAAATCGGGATTCCACTGTAGTAAAGACATCAGGCAATTGCCCGTTCCGAAGTTCAAATGGAGACTGGGGACGAGTTTTTAAATTTAAATTCAATTAAAAATTGGAGCCCGTCACAAGAAAGATCACATTAAAATTAGTCAGTTTACCAAGTTTGAGGTTGTTTCGTTAGATTGCTTTCAAAAATCAGAAAAATTAGAAACTGTATGGATTTGGGGGACGCCATCTCTGAATTAGAGACGTTTGTATGGAATTTGGGCGACCTTTGACAGCTCACAGCCTGGTTACTATGTAATGTAACATAACCAAACTTGGTGAACTTACTCATTTTCATGCGATCTTTCTGGTGATGGGATTAATCTTTTAATATGACGTAATTTGAACAATAGGTAAACTAGTGCCCAGTCCCTTTTTGAACTTCGGAACGGGCAATTAAATCCTGTTTGTGTCGTCACAAGCAGTTGATCTGCTGTCAAACATAAACTACAAAATACCAAAATAGGAAAATAAATTAGTATTCGAATCTGAAGACTACGTCAGCATCGTTTAAAGAGGTTGTGCAGATAAATCTTTGGTAAATATAGAATGTTATTATTCAACAAATTGTAACACTGTCCAAATATGGTCATGGTGCACTCAATATCTATCTTTCCAGAGAGGGAAACTAGGGGCGTTGGCTGGGATATCCCAAGGCCTTGACTGGGCGTGTCCCTCTCTGTCCCTTATATTCTCTTGGTTCGACTTGATATATCAATTTGAACAATAACGGATTTGGCTTGAAACTGAACAAAAACACAAATTAAATACAAAAACACAACTACGCTTTCCTTGGGATCGCAAGGGTTTTATTTTCGGTAATAATTCCGCAAGTCGTTACCTGTTACTGTGCGAATCAGAAAAGCGTGACACTTTGATTTAACGCTTGGATTTTCCTTAGCCAAATATTGGTCTATTTTTTTTCCTGTATTTATTTTATTGCTATTTTCGCAAAGCTTTTCTGCAAAAACAGAGTGTAAATTTGAGTTTCCTGACTATTCTTCTTGCGGTTTGATCATGTCAAAGTTAAAGGGGCACTATCATGAACATCACGTCAAAAAGTCAAAAGCCAAAAGACACATTTACATCAATGGAAACCTAAAAATAATGGTCCAGTTTTGTTAAAAATTACTATACTAGTGTACTGAAGTTATAAGAGGAGTTCTATCATGAGTTACTGCAGGAGCTTTTGATCTCAACTTGAAAAAGTCGGCCAGACTTTTTCTGCCATTGTGTCTTGGAAAAATTGCTGAAAACTAATTACGGTTAGCTCTCCCTTCAACAATTCACTTGATATCTTCCTCTTGACGTTCTAGGCGCATTTCGTGTATGAGCGAACTGAGTCATAATTTTAGCGCCGTTTTAATTTGACGAAAAATGCAGCAAAATCCCCGCGATAGTGCCCCTTTAAATAAAAGTGTTCTCGTTTTTCTGATTCGCACAGTGAGATTCACGAAAATTAAACGGGCGAATATTTCATGATCCCTAAAGTAAATATAACCTGTTTACAAGAGATGATCTTCTTTTGCTGTTTACCGTAACACAAATGTGGGGTTTACCATCGGAAACCGCTAAAATTTTTACCCCGGGCCGCGCTGCATTGCAAGCTTTTCGGAAGCTTGCGAAATTTTATAAACTTCGTTAAAATAAACTGAAGGCATTAGGGTAAACCATAGAGGCTTACAAATGGTCAAACTTTGATTAGATTATGGAAATAAATTCATAATTTGATTCTTGAGTTTATTAAGGTTCAGAAATTCTCGCTTTCGCTGAACTTTCAATTTCTGGTTTAGTTCGAAGGTAGGGCGAAGAATCGCCAACAAAAAAGAATTGAAAACTGACTTTCCAGGCAAAAAGCTTAGTCCATACAATTCTACCGTCAAGCAATTCCGACAAACTGTTGGCGTGGTGCCGTACGAAATCGATATTTCTTGGAAAAAGAGATTCTAGCCTTCAAATGTATGTGTTCGTAGGCAGAAAGAAAAAGCGATTTCTATTCCCCGGACAGAATTCAACGGAGACAGGTTTTCCAATCTATTTTGAGCAATCATTCGTTACTGAAGAAGATTCTTTATCTAATTGCTGCTTTTCTACTTTAGTAAATTAACTAGAACATAATTAGATTCCAAGACAAGTAATTTTGTGTTGTTAAAAACGCTAAAATTGTGTCAGTTTTACTATTGCCATCCCCATAAAATGCTTTGTTTCCCATCGCCCACCGACCCAATTTTTTCAAAAAGTTAAAAAAAAAAGGGTTTCTGATTCATTGCCGGCCTGCGCCCTTTTCTCGGGTGTTTCCAATTTTAATATGCTTTGTTTACACCTTAAAGTCACTCTGACATCTAAATCAGCCCAGTAATGACGTCTTCGAACACTTTTCAGAGTGACATCGGCTCGTTGCAAAATAGTGGTCACGGGGAAGATATAATCAAGACTCGCTTGGAATTATTTATGTATAATTTGTCAATATTTCGTTTCTCGGCTTTTCTTTTCTTTTCTTTTTTTTACCGACCGACCGACCGACCCACTTTCACGAGAGAGAGGGCGATGGGAAACAGAACATTTTATGGGGATGGCCTATCTTGTACAAGTCGGAGTTTTTTCTTCATAAATAATGGTTCCATGTGCAAAATTATATATTGTTTACCAATAAATTCAAACTATCTTTAATTAAACCTGTAAAACAGCATTGAATCTCACCTGTGCCTTGCGAAGCACTGCAAAATAGCAACAGAGATAGCAGTAATAACATCTTCTTTCTCCTGTTGAAAATCTCGCGTTAAGAAGTCATCCAAAAGACGATCGACTATGTGATCTTGATTGTACCGCTAATAGATTTCAAATGACGAAGAGTTTCATTTTATTCCCAGCTGAGCAAGCCATGTCAATCATGTTTCCATGGAGACGAATTCTTGCTTCCACAGCTGTGAAACAGCAAACCTCATTGCATCGAAATATCACCCTGAATTAAACCTCCGATACTAAGAAGTCCAATAAACAATGACTTCATGTTATTGCTGTGCCGAAGGAACACAAGCTGTGTTTGATATTTTATATGCAGCTAGGTAAATAATTCAGGGTAATAATTTGCTTTTCTGTATAGGAAATTCACACGAACTAATCAACTACACCCGAATGTAGCACGGCCCGAGTTGGTTGAAAATAAATGTAAAAATACAAGTTAACGTTGGCGATTTATACTGTATCACATACAATTATTGTAACAGAAAATGTTGGAGGTATAAACGCAACCGATGAAACTACCCAAGATATTTCAGAAGGCACAGAAAGAAGTGAATTTTATTTGTGTCCTATACTGACTATAAAAAGTTATAATTTTATATACAGACACCAAGCAAACGTTCGTGAACTTTTGGGATGAGTTCATTTACACGTATTAATTAGGCTGTTTGCAATGGCCTTTCGCGCGAACGAACACTGTTGGCGAAAATTCACGTGCCGGGAAATGAACATTAAAAAAACCCAGTTGCTTGTCTTCTCTTATTGCATTCGACCTCTCTTAAGCGAACACTGACACATGACGCAAAATCATGCAGCTGTTGAGAGGTTCGACCTGTTTTGAAGGACGTTAGACCGCAATATGTACTAGATACCCGGCACTTATGAGGTTATGACCACTTTTGATGAAGCTACACTTCTATCTTTACCGGAAAAATGTTTAAAATCTAAAACACTAATTTATGTATGTTTGTTGATATTTATCATGAAAACTCTTCGCTTTTTGTGAGCCATGGAGTTTTCCAATTCACTGAACAGATTCAATTCTTTGACTATTTCACACTGGGAAAAAAACAAACGGTATAGAAACTGTTAAGGCCGTGGCAAACGAGGAAACATTGTTGCGGAAACATTGTTGCGCGCACGCAAATGTTTCCCCATTTGCACGCGCACGCAACATTTGTTGTTTCTGAATTCTTTCAGAAACATTTTGCGTCCGCAACAAATGTTTCCCCGTTTGCTCGCCGAAACAATTGCGTCCGCAACAATGTTTTCGCAACAATGTTTCCTCGTTTGCCACAGCCTTTAGTCGTGAACATTTCACTCCGTGTGATTCGCTGACGGTACATTTAAGGTGGGCACTATAGCCAAGAAATTTGCGTTGGAAAGTAAAGACAAGAGTCTCTGATAAACATTACAACATTATTTGTAGGGTATTTGCCGAGGAAAGTACATATTTCGACACTCGAGCGCGACGAAAGAGTGTAAAATAATCGTAAATTTTGTATTGACAATTGCAACCTTCATACGCTATTTAGTATCAGAAAAATCGAAAATAATTCATTCATCGGCACGATAAACGCGACTCCTTCCTTTGACATAGAAACGGCAAACGCAGACGGCAAAAGCTAGTGGTATTTTTGCCGTTTGCGTGAAAAAACAAACGTGATGTTTAGTAATGGTAATAGGACTGAGTGATTAACAAAATCGGTCCGATTTGTTTACCCATCTGAACAAAATTCGAGGAAGGGACTTTTGACAAAGCTAAGCTTACTAATAATTTAAAATTATCTCTATGACGAAATTTGAGGATAGAAGGCCTCAATTATGGCGTAAAAACATTTTGTTTTTATTTGGAGCGTCGCGACACGCTTCAATGACGTTGTCAAAAAAAAAACCCGGGTCGGATGTTTTAGCCTTTCTTGGCAGTTAATTAACGCGGCTTCAACGCGGTCAACATTCTCGTGCCTCGATTCTTCACTACTTACTGCGCAAGCCTGACGAAACGATCGTTTCCCGACCGATGGTCAAGGGGAACGAAGACACTGGGTACGAAAGTGCGCGGGGAGTGCTTTGGGGAGTGCTCAGGGCGTGACAGGGCGTCGAAACGTGCTTACATTGCTTCGGCCGCTCCGTGATGCGGAGTGGGCCTGGGTCTAGTCCGCTCTTCCCGTGTTTTGGTAAAAAATATGCAGGAACTAATTTGAAGGCAAGCCCGAATTTAATGCTTTGTAAAATTAAATGTAGGTAAAATGGCAGCGATCGGATTAGCGGATTAGTTGTAATCAAACAGTGGTAATCATAGAGGATTGTCTGTGGGAAACTTATGGTCTTATGTGAATAATTATCGTTTTGGACTGGTTTATATTTTCTCGACCACAAAATGGCGCCCGAAGAAATTGTAGTGACGGTCAGTGTATTGCTTCCCAACGACTGTAGCTGTCGAACCTACTTTTGTTGCTTTCTTTTAGCACTCGCAAACATACTTCCATGGCGTCTCGTGCCATTTTCTAAGATTTCCCTGAAATGCTGAAGTCAAGGAACAGTGAACTTAAAACTACCCACAATACCTTTCGGGATTGTCGCGTGCGCTTTTTTCCGACAACCTTTCTCGAAACACTACAGCTGTATACACCTATTTCAATTAACGTTGTCGGATAGAATTGTTTTTAAAAGCCCGCAAGACAAGACCGAAAGGTAGCATGGGTAAAAGTAGAAAACTGCTGCACGCACCGAATACTAATGAGAAGTAACATGTAAAACATTATTTATAACGTTTCCTTTTTTTCTAAACCTGTAGAAGTAAGCTACTTTTAGCCAAACTAAATTGTAGCAGAATAAGCTAGCGAAAAAACATGGAAAAACAAATTATATAATTCGGGGCAAACCAAATACATCACGTGCGAAATAAAAACGTGTAGATTTCTTTTCCAGCGATATGCAAATTCTAATGAATACCCAGACTACCATTTGGTCTTGTCTTGTAGGCTTTACGCTTTTATCCGATTTTTATCCGACAACGTTAATTGAAATAGGTGTATCATATTAGTACAAATCTACTGTACTAATGCAAATGAGACAATCTGATTGGCTGAGCTACTCGTATACTATTCAAACTGTCCGATTGTCCCACGGGAACGGATTAAGAATAAAAAAGCGTGCCAGGCAAGGAATTCACACTAAAATTAGTATGCAAGAGTACAAAAGGTTGTGAAATGTGTTTTCCTTGGTTGTTTTCGCTCGAAATCTGATCCAGATGGAAGACGTGGATTTGAGTGGAGGCTGAGAACAGTGTAGTGCAAAGTACGAGGTAGTTAGAAGGGGGATAGTTACTATCAGCCATTAAGCCTGGTTTTCACTAGCGACGCAAGCGCAACCATACATGTATAAGCACAAGAATTCTGCGCAAGTGAAAACGAACGCAAACACAAGTACAAGAACGAATATTCACCAGCAAGATTTGATCACTGTTAAAACCAGGTTTTTTTGCATTAGACTGACGGAAAATCTATTTGTTTTACTCATTGACGGAAAGCTCGAATAATGTTATTTTCGCTTGAAAGTGAAACGAACAATTTTCACGGCAACGTGGGGTTTAGGGCTCTTCGGAATTTTTGGCGGGTGTGTGCCGGCGGGATTGTGCAGTACCGGTTTCTCAAAATCCTGACCCATTTGCAGCCCAAAATACGTCAAAAACCACACCCATTTTCAGACCCGACCACTAAAATTCCTACCCGTTTTCCAGAGCTGGTAAATCGCACTTTCATATTGAATGCTCTATCTTTCTCTTAAACTGCGATCAGGCGTTCTTTTCCTTTTCTTTCTTTTCGCGGAGAGAACGAGAGCGCGGAGAGAGAGAGGGAAAGAGAGAGTCGCAGGTTATCTTTCTCTCTTTTTCTTGTCCCAAAATTTCGGAGCTTCAATTGAAATGGCAGACTATCCGTTACTCTGACCGGAGAATTGTCCACTCCAAAATTCCCAATGGAAAACAACCATTTTCTTTTTTTCTCTGCTAGTTCCAGGCCTTGTGCCAAATTTGATCTCAGCTCGTTCCAGATGCTCTGAATAAATCCTGGTATTTTTCGATTTTTTATTTATTTATTCGTTCATTATTTCTGGTAAATAGAACACACCTGAAATCTCTCACAGAATCTGATTTTGTTCGACGTTTCCCCATAAACAGCAAACAACCACGCTTTCCAGATTTCATTTGCTATATGATTTTTAACCATAATCAAGATAGCCACCAGATTTTTTGAACAGGGAAATATTTAAAACTATGAAAATAAACTTTACCACACAAGCTTACACTGTTTAGTGTTATGCATTTAAGATCAGCATCAAATTTCTCACTACAATATCAATAGATAATCTACATTAATTATCACCAAGGGGCATTTTTTCTTGAAATGTGCAGTTCCAGAAAATATCTATACCCCCCAATAGAAGGTTTTTTTGGTTTGAACCTCCCCTCCCCCCTGGAATTTCATTTAGCTTCATACTTTCCTTTAACAATTTTGGCTTTTGAGAACCCCCTCCACCTCAGAATATCCAATGACCTTCCTTTGGGTTGGGTTTGGATACTTTCTGGAACTGCACAATTTGAAAAAAATTAACTCTACTTTTCTTACTACTTGTCGTATAAAAGAAATGCACAAAGACCAGTAAGAAGTTGTATTTTGACATAAACAAGGGTTAAATATCTAAAATATAGCAAAAACAATACACAAATCTCAAAATCTAACATTACTATTACGACAGGTCATATCTGTGCTGTATCTGACATTTAACTATTCTACAAATATGATAGCACTCCT
Source organism: Desmophyllum pertusum (assembly GCA_029204205.1). Classification (NCBI taxonomy): domain Eukaryota; kingdom Metazoa; phylum Cnidaria; class Anthozoa; order Scleractinia; family Caryophylliidae; genus Desmophyllum; species Desmophyllum pertusum. The sequence continues at coordinate 278,374 of MU827319.1, forward strand.
GTCCAGGCTTAGGGTTTTTGCAGTAAGATGTCAGCTCTGTGAAGAGGTTATACAGCTACCGTGGAGACAGGACCCAGCTACGTACAGTCAAAGCTCTCTGAGTGGACACTCTCGTAAGCGGACAGCTCTACTTATGGCCACCTTGACAAAACCCTGTTTGAAATCTAGCTCATACAAACTCTGTATTTATTTACACATAAGCTGTCAGCTCCGGTTGCAGACACTTTTTCTGCTGTCCAAGGGTGTCCACTTATGGGAGCTTTGACTGTACTAGGAAACACGACATAAAGTGATCTGTCAGCTATTGATTAAAGAATCGATTGCTCTTTCTGAATTCCAGGAATGTGTCGACAGGGCAACTAGACTTTGACTCTATGAAGTGAACAAAAAGACGCGACAAAATCAGTATCCAAATAAGGAGGAATGCTATAACTGAAGAGCCAAGGGCATATCCAACCTATAATTAATTTTAGGACATTATATTTTTGCTCTTAGCCAGCAAGGAGGTAGTCTCCTACGCAGCCATTATTTGTGTCGTCACCTTAGTGGGGAGAAGTGTTGCGTGATGACACAAATAACGGCTGCGTAGGAGACTGGCAAGGAGGCTATCGTGTTTTGGGATTCGTGCGAAGCGTGGAGTGTGAGATTCGAGCCTCGCACGAGGATTGGAGCCTCATCACAGGCTATTTTTATCAGATTTGCCTGATTTTTTGCATGTCACTTTCCATATTTCGTTCAAAAACAATGCCTATTTTTTTTCTTGGTTTGGCCAATAATTTTGGAGAAAATTCCATGGTGCAGACAGGCTTTTACCTTTAAAATGATCAAATTGATCTAACTGAAGAAATCAAGAGCAGATTCTGATACCTTAAACTTGCCCTTCTCTAGAAGAAATTATCACAAATCCAACACATTGAAAGATCTTAATCTTTTAAAAACATAAACCCTCACAAAATCACCCCTATAAATCATTTGTACTCTTTTGCTTTGAGTACCTCCCCCCCCCCCCCCCCCCCCCCCCCCTTGGGTCAGGAGTGTTGTTCATTCCAAATTGATCACTGGTACGGTGACTGTTATGTTCAGAATTGAAAAACTTGTCATACTGAAAACATTTGAATTAAAATAACAACACTAACCTTAGTAAACCCCATAGAAATTAATCCTGTGATTTTCTGTTCATATTCTTTATCCTTCGAAGGAGTAGCTAAACAACAAAAAAGTCAAAAAGCATTACTAACAATTAAATCAAAAGAGAACCAAGAGGTGTCTGTATTACCATCAATTTCACAGTGACGTGACCGTTTAAAGATTTCCATCAATCATACATGTCATACCTTATATGGAAGGTGTTTACTCGCAGTAAAATCAAACAATATGGGCCTTAATCACGCGGCGGCCATCTTAAATCCCAGAGGATTTAAAACCTTTGTTTCCGCATCTGAAACCACGCGTAAACTCGTTTTGAAACATCTGAATGCGAGGCTTGGGGGACCTTGGGGAATAAAAAGCTATTGTTTTTTACCAACATGGCGGGCTGTGAAAAAGGCCCATGAGGTATGACATGTATGATTGACGGAAATCTTTTGCAAACCACTCAGAGGAGTTTTGATTTAAAACAATCGCATACCAGTGAAATCGATGGTAAGAGGGGGTCTGTTAAGTGTCATTTAGACTTGAAATTCAATGATTTGAAATTGAAATTCACTTTTACCTCCACCATACACTTCTGCCCAGTGTCTGGCTGTTCTCCAGTAGATTTCAGGGTTATCTTTATACTGTAAAAAATATCACACTTACTGATAAGTAAAGCCACACTTGGACCAAACTGGCCCACACTGCCAGAGCTTATCCCGGTTTCAGTAGCATGAAGCTGACTAGGAGTATTGCTACTCCCCCTGGATGGGATGCAAGTCCAACGCCAGGTTACCCCCCAGCATATTGTCGTCAGTACCCATTTATACTCCTGGGTGGAGATAGGCACTGTGAGAGTAAAGTGTCTTGCCCAAGAACACAACACAATGACCCAGGCCAGTGGACCGCTCAATCTGGAGTCCAACAGGCTTACCATTAGGCCACCATGTCATGTCTTTAAGGAACATGAAACCAAATTCTGTAGTTTGGTCAGGTACAAAGATGTTATGGCAAGTGTCTTTCCCAAACACAACATGAGGGCATTGACCAGGTACAGAACTCTCATACATGTATAACTCTCATAACTTTGTCTTAGATCTCAAGACCAAAAACCAATTTGACTATGTTCACACATCCTTGTGACATAAAAGTCTAGAATCAGGATATTGGTCAGATATGTGATTTAATATACCTGTTTGCGCTACAACTGCATCTTGTGGATCGTCGGGCTCAGCCGCAGATAGCAAAGCCTGGAAATGTCAATAACAACAAAAATTTAATATTGTTTATTACGTTTCAAACATAGCCAAAATTTAAGATAATTTTCATTCTCTTTGTACATACACTGTAGTTGACGAACCCTTGTCTTATACATGCAGATGCTAACTCTTAACCATACTGATGATATTTGCCACTTAGCTAGTCCAGAAACGTTTGGGACATTGCGAATCAGCTTTCAGTCCCAGGATTTCTTGGATCATTTGGGTACCTCGCGTGAGCTATGATTGCTCAACAGTTTCCTAGGCAACCATCAACCAATCATATAGCTCATGTTGGTTACCCATGCAAATGATCTCAGAAATCCTAGTGTTGTTGATTTAGCTGGTGTGTAGTTTCCCTAGCAAGGTTTCCGAAATAAATACGTCAACAAAATAATGCACTGTAAAAGAAAGTCAAATTTTAAGATTTATTTTGAACAGTTACAAAGAAATCCAATTTTTTTCCCATAATATTATCATAGAATGGAAAACTGCCTCACCTGTATTGACAGTAAAACGGTGCGCAGCGTCATTGCTGCAGCCCTGAAAATAATAAAATTACAGCTGTGTTTACTAAAAATAATGCCTTGGCTTTATTTGAAACACTATTAGGTGAACTACTATACAGTGTGACAGTCTACCTATGTCACCTGCAGGCTGCAACAAAGTTTGTTCATTTATTTGGCATGTCATAATCAGTTTTTTTTTTCTACAGTGGGTCAAGTCTAAATCGTACCATTGATCTTTCAAGATGTCCAGGCATATTGCTCCTGTAACCGAACTTATATTTGGATGCCAGATCTTTGTCACGAAATTCACCTTGAAGACAAAATCAGAGTACACAGTCATTACAGAGCGAGTTAAAAAAGCGTGAACGCCAAAAATTATGTCTGGAATGTTGTGTTGTGACCAATCACATGCGAGATCTTTGAACCGCAGAAACCACAGACATCAGTGAATGGGTTTCCATCTGGGCTATTTTTCAGGCACGGAACAATTTTGATTCTCGTTACATCCTCTGTCTTATCTTACAGGAATTTACTACATAAATAATTGCTATTCCTTCCTATTTGAGAGGCACATGCACTACACAAGCGAAGAATACGTTTGAGCGATTTTAGACCTTTCGTGTATCTACTTGAACCGACGGTAATTAGACTAATTTTACGTGGCGGCTGCGGTTTGCTCTTGCGGGTTCAACTCGCCTCTGATTGGTTGCAACACAATAAACATTCCAGAAAAGATTTTGAGTGTTCACGCTTTTTTGACTCGCTCTGTAATAAAAAAACTATTTCAAATGATCCAACGGAGATGGGACACCATCTTATCATGGAAATGGTTATCACACTATTTTAGGAAATTATGCTGCAAACAAACTGGTCGAATGATCTCTATATTAAAATTAATGTCTCAAAATGGTAGAAAAACACAAGAGAAACATTTGGAGGCTATACAGGAGTAGTGACAGATGGTCAACAGGTATATTAAGCTGTCTGCATTTGCGCTAAAGTGATCCACATAGCCAGAGCTTATCATAGTTTCCATAGCATGAAGCAACTAGGCCTGAGTAATTTGCTACTCCCCCTGGATAGTCCATCGCAGGTTACTCCCAGCATTTTGTCAGGTTGCCCTAATGATTCAATGGACAGCAGCAGTAAAGTGGGGGGGGGGGGGGGGGGTGGGGGGAGGGAGGGGCAAGGATTCTGAACTTCCTGCTTCCTGAACTCATGTTTCCCGCCCCTTCTGTTATGGTTGAAATCCACCTCTTTGTGTTTTTTCCATTGCAAAATATTATGTAATCTTGCAAAAATATTTCCTATTTATCCCAGTTCCCGCCACCTTGGGAATCCTGCCTCCCGCCCTCTCTTCTCCTGTCTCCCCTGTAGACGTCTGCCCCCTCCCCACCACAGTAAAGTGCCTGCTTAAGAATACAACACAATAACCCTGATCATCCCGAGAGTCCAATGCACCAACCATTACTGTAATATAATTGGTCCACCACGCCTCTCTAGTTTACAGCTTTAGAGAAGATGGGCAAGAACACCCCAAATTAGAGTGTTAGTCATAACCTTGCCAACACAAGTATTAACCCTTTCACTCCCAGAAGCAAGCATCAAGTCAATAATTGTGCTTCTAACTTTTGAGTCTATAGATAAAACCCTAGTGTGTGACCATTCAAATAAAAGCTATTGAGCAGTACTTTCATGTGGTACTGTTTATTATGCTGTACAAGGTGGTTCTAACTTTTGAGTCTGTGGATGAAACCCTAGTGTGTGACCATACAAATGAAAGCTATTGAGCAGTACTTTCATGTGGTACTGTTTGTTATGCTGTACAAGGTGATTCTAACTTTTAAGTCTGTGGATGAAACCCTAGTGTGTGACCATACAAATGAAAGCTATTGAGCAGTACTTTCATGTGGTACTGTTTGTTTTTCCATATCTTGCAAAATGAAATTCAATTTTTTTTCAATTTTGAGCCAGTTTGACACTCTTGGGAGTGAAAGGGTTAAATATTTAGTCAGAATGATGTTTACCTTTGGTGGGTTGAAGGGATATGTTTCAGGGATGACAATATCCAATTTATAGTTTCCACCTAGGAATTCAAATAACAACAATTTCTTAGTACTGTCACCAGTTGTATAAGTTTACCTGTGTTAGTCTACTTTTTAATGCCAAAAGTACATATTAGGTTATGAGGGAGGTTAAGTAGCAATGTCCGATGAAATGCCAACTGTAGTCGGACATGCCCATTTTATACTTGATATACGTAATGTATCTGGACAAATTTGGTTAAATTTGTTTTTGACATTTTTAAATCTGAGCTCTCGGAAATGCCATTTTCTGCATTCTGAGTCACTTTCATACTACATTTTATACTAGCCAATTTTTAACTATATTATTAGTAAATGCACAACTTTCTGACATCACCATCTTTTTTAGTGTTTACTGTGTCGCTGTCGCATTCTGTGTCGCATTTTGTGTCGAAGAAATTCGTTGCGTGGCCGTCCTTTTCAAAAGTCAAACAAATTTTGTCTCCCGGTTACGGAAGTTCTACATGTAATTCAAGAAATTCCTGTGTCGCCAGTATTCAGGGTCGTGTCGCTTGTCGCTTTTACCCCTTGTGTTTTGCTTGTTGCTTTTACCCCTTGGAAGGCCTTGTTTATATTTATCACACAAGTATTTTTGGAGGTGTTATGTAATCATGGCTTCATTCGCAGTTCCTCATAGGCCATCAACTCCACACAATATGTACATTGTATGTTACAAGAAAATCAATTTTCTGGATGTCAACACAGCTAAAAGCAAAGACTCTGGCTTTATTCTCTCCATGATGTTGCCAGATTCTCCAATAACACCCTGTGTTGATTACGACAACTTATTTTGATTTGCCAGGTTACTAATGCAACCGCAACAATCACATGAATGCAAATCACACTTTTGAAACAAAAAATTGACAAGGATTTCGGGGGAAAAACACAATAAATGTGCATTCCTTTACATGTTCATCGCTTACGAATTGAATGAACTAAGCTATGTACGCCTTAAATTAGAATTTATAAACTACAGATCACCTTCGAATGGGGTATCAGGGGGTCCAGCGATTTCGCCTCGAAGTCTTGTATACGTATCGTCAACTAACTCGATTTTACACTTCAGCACCTACAAAGTAGACATCCACGTTGAGATTCGATCCCTTTGAACGCAGTCACATGTAAACGTATTATATATTAGGTTGAAAAGTAGTAAGAGTTATTCAATTAGCAGGTTAGGAAGAGAAGTGTAAAGTAAGCTTACAAGCAACAAACATCACGAAAGATTTCAAAAATAAACCACGAACCTCTTCGCTCTTGATCACCTCTCTGAATTCCCTCTGAACTCTCTTTATAGCAATATTAGCCATTCTATAAATTTCTCTATTGTTGCAACGAAAGGGGCTGAGAAACAGTTGATCTAAGTTTGTACATGTGTCCACATTTCGTACAACTTTTCTCCTCCAAGAAGATTTACAGGAAGTCACTGGGAGGGTACACGCGCGCACGGAGTCATGGGTAGTGAATCCAGTCCCTGCGCGGCCGTCCTTTTCAAAATTATACGGAAGTGTTTCTACATTTAATTCTCCGATTGTCGTTGCTGTGTTAAGCTTTTTGCTTTTCTTTTTAATCTTGAATCATGCTTTGTGGTGATTTTTATTAGGAAAGCACGAATTTGAACAATGCTGATATTTTTAGATGTCGACTCATTATTTTATAGGGGACAAAACCGACTTTCATTTTCAATATAATTTAATAGAATATAACCCTTCAGGATAAATACCTCATAATTTTAATTCCTTGTTTCGGTTTCCTTTATTTCCTTTGGTTATAGAGGCAGCGATCTTGCTGTTTTTTCTCTTTTAATTTATTATTATTATTACTAAACGCCGGGCGACAAGGTCGAGTTTTAAAGAACCATACACTATTCGTACGCGCTTGATGGCGAAAGTTCTGGAAAATGTTAAAATGGGTATGGCCAAGAACTGGAAAAAGGAGAGAAGCTTTGGAAACACGCTATTTGGAGTGCTCCCAAACTTTCGCAAGTGTTGCGCTGCCTCGTTCCCAGGGGCCGTTGCGAGCGGGAAAACTCGTTGCGAGCGGGAAAGCAGGAAGCGCGGGGCTTATGCAACAGCCCCACAACCCCACGCGCACCGCGCTCAAACAAGGAGCGACGCCTGGGGACGAGGCAATGATAGTGAAGTCGTCTCTCTTGTCTCCTATTAATATTTTACAGCCGAGGGGAGCGCAAGGAGCTTCTTCCTTCCCAGCATCCCCCGCGTCTTGCGACTCCAAACAAAGGAGACAAGAGAGACGACTGGGGACGAGTCAGGGTCGAGAGGCAGTTTTGGAGAATTCGAAAGTTATTGTAAACCCGAGCCGCAGGCGAGGGTTCACATAAGTAGCGCATAGGTAGCGCGCGTTACATGATTAAAACAATAAAACAAGGAATGGAAGTTTTCTATTTATTTTATGAAGACGGAGGAGGGAGAAAAATAAATTAAAACATAAGGAGATGGGAAATTCTAACGGTCTGTTCCCGTCCCCTCTGTGAAATAATCGCTCGAGCTAATTTTCTAGTTCCTAGAGTTATGGCAGAAGATGGTAAATGGCTTTCAATCAATCACAACGCACGCAATATCTTGTTTATTTAAAAGAAGAGTACATCAGTTTTCTCGCGGAAAAGAAAATTTCTAAAAGAAATGGACGTGTTGTTATATTATCGTTACTCCTTTGCGTGCTTTTTATCAGGAAAGGACACGGTTAATGGATTGTCTAACTTTTTTTATTGTTATAGAGTGCTCCGAAAGCAGTGAGGGCAGGTCAGCTTCTCGCCATCAGGTTACGTCATGTTGCTTAGCAACGTCACTGACGAAATCCGCGGGCTGTCCGAGTTGTCTTTTGCCTCTGTTTCAAAACGAGCCCTGGCGCGAAACCATTCAAATGAAAATTAATTTGATTTGCATGAAAATGAACGTGCGAGTAAAAATCATTTTCATATGAAAGGCTTTGGCACCAGAGGCAACTCGGAAATGTCACAGAGCGAGTTTTCTCTACAAAACTCGAAGAACGTTCCGCAACTTGTCACTGATTTTGCATCCTTCAAGTTTCCAGCGCAAAGCACAGAAGTCAGTTTCTTCCAAAACCATTCGCCTCTCACTTTGATCCTGCACGGCTAAACTGTAGCAGTAATACAAGTAACGCTCAGAAAACGCCGCCACGGCTATAAACACGTCCAACTCAAACGCGCGCACGGATTTGTCAATATCAAGAAGGTCAAGAATGGCGTTCACTTGTTCAGTGTTGATGGACTGAGCGTACAGATCTCGGAGCGCGCTCTGAAGCTCTCTTTTATTTATAGAGCCATCCCGGTCGCGGTCGTTTTTAGTAAAATAATGTCGAAACAGCGTTCTTCTCCGTCCGTTGACGCGACAAAACTGAGACACGTATTGTATAGGAGAGAGCTGTTCAAGTACAAGCATATCCATTGGCAGTTCAAAGCGGCAGCTTCGCCGTGATAGGGAGTGGGGGCCTTGTAACCATGGCTTAACCACTGTCTGACTTGACTCGTTTGCTTTCTTCCTCCTCTAGACTACCCATAATCTTTAGCGCTTCAACTGACGGAGCGCGAGGCCCAGCTATTCCGTTCTGCGAGTGGGCAGACGATGAACTCAGGCCGGAAATCGTTCGATTTTGATCGCGCATAGCGACAACGCTCAGTCGTTTCAAACAAAACAAACTGAATAACCTTCACACAGTATAATTCTGTTATTTCTGAGACATTTCTTTCCGTGTGAAAAGTCTTAATCTTTTCCCTGGTAACTCCCGATAAGACGCCTTTTTACACAAAGATATATAAAATACAGTTTACAAGGTGCGCTTAGAAACCGTAAAATTCAATTGAATCAATAGATCGGTGTTCGTAGTTCAAGCAGTCGAAATCCTGAAAATTTCTTGACTTTCTTCCACAGCCACTTGCGGATCCTATGAAGAACAAACAGAAGTACACAACGCTAGAAATACCACAAAGATCTCGGCTTGAACGCCACGGTATCGCTTCTCGCCACTGGAATCAAACGTTGGCTTCTAATTACTTTCTCGTCAAACACGCAACGCAACTTCTGCCTAGCTTTGCCAAAAACAAAAAAAAATTCTCGTAGTTGGCGACTCGAGTGTGTTTCCTTCGCTGTCAAGGATGAGCAGTAGATGTTTGTTTTGAGAAAATATTTCTTGTTATGTTCCGACAAGGAGCACTTCTTAACAACAAGTTGATCTTATAAAGCTTCCTAATACTGAACATGCTCTCAAATTTGACATGCTCATTTAATTTCTACCAATGTACACAAAGTTAATATTTGCATTTCTCAATATTAAAAAAAGCTTCCCAGTGCTGCGTTTTTCTGTAACTAATACACCTTGTTCCTTTTACATTTCGCAAAAACAAAATTCAAAACAACTTGTGAATTGTTGAATAAATCAGGTACTGATGTAAGCTCGCTGGAAAGTGCAAAAAATATTATTTATAAAGCCAGCAAGCCATAAATACAAAAATCGTCTGGAAATTCACACCAAGTTAGGAACAAACATATGTTCTACGAATAGAGAAAACTTGTATTAATCTGAATTGCAAATTAACGGCCGCTTTTTCAAGTGTTTGTAATTGTAATGTTCCTTTGTCAATCAAGCTAAAATCCTAAGTTGTCTTGGAAACACTGGTTTTGTCATCGGAAAAAAAAGATCAAATATACAAAAGAAATGAATTAACTCGAAAGGAATAATTTGTACAGGTTATATTGGGTGCTTTTTAATTATTAAAATAAAACACGTCCATTAGAGAGACCATGCTATGCATTTTAAGGTAATTTTAAAACGAACATAAAGAAAAGATATCCTTGCATCAACCCAACTTCGTTCCCAGGGTCTCTCATCTTCCCGCCCCCTTCTCTCGCTCCAGGTGGCGGGAAGATGAAAGACCCTGGAAACGAGGTTGGCATCAACCTCGCTTCAGGGGGCGGTGAGAAGAGAGACCCTGGGAACGAGGTTGTGCTTCTTGGGGTGTGGAGCTGTATTCTTTGAGCTGAGTATACAAGCTAAGACTGATGTCCTTGTTATATACCACAATAGTTTATTTACAACATTCTCTTTTTCACGGTTAGGCGGTTAGTTTTTTTACAGCTATGCTATAAATAAAACATATAATTTACATTATCTACTACAATGAGATCAACTGTAGTTTTTAAATAAGCAAACTTTGTTGCTGCTTAGCCAAACAGCAAAACTTATATAACACAGAGACTTACGTAAAAAGGAAATTTACTCGAACTCTTGCCTAATTAACTACCTTTATGCATAAGTTAGCCGTACTCGCATATATTTATACATTGTTGTCAACCTCGTTCCCAGGGTCTACTCCGCTTTCAAGATGGCGGCTGGGCGCGGTGTTGTTTTTGTCTTGCACTTCAAATAAGTTAGTTGAAACTATGAGGAACATTATAGGAGTGTTCACTGTTTATCAACATTACGTCAAATTTGTTTTGTTATTCAAATTTGCCAACCATGAAACAAAAGAACTCTTTGTTTCAACAGCCAATAGTTCTCTGGTTGGCACATTAATAACAATAGGTGACGTAACGAGAAATATCGCTATAGTGCCACTACTCCAACCAAGGCGCACCCAAGCAAATTCTTTGCAAATTGACCAATGGCGTATGAGAGTTAAACGGCAATAAAAATAGTCACAAATTTATTGCTTCTGCAGTGTACAGTTTGCTTAGATCCATAATTTGTGGGAAATCTATTGTTAACATTACCCAGGTTTTCATTCGCTAATTTGTACAGAATTTTGTCGGGTGGCCTTGGTTGGAGTAGTCGCACTGTAAGCCAGTAATGTTTGACGAAAATGATTTCTAATGGAAAAATATATATTCATGCACAATCGATTTGTATAGAGAGATTTTCAATTGACTGTCGAAGGCTTTGGTTTTGCTTCAGTTGAGCTTGAAAGTTGGTTATTCGCATGAAAAACTCATGCAAAATGCTCTCTAACCATTCAGAACAAGCATGCTGGTTTTCCAACCAATCAGAGCAAAAACAAAACCAAGCAGGTTACAAGTTTTCCCGCGCTTGGTTTTCCCGCGCTTGCTACCGGTTACAAATGTTCCCGCGCTTGGTACTAGTTGCATATTTTCCCGCGCTTGGCATGTTTTTGCTTCGAGCCCTGATTGGTTCATTGTGTCAATTGCATGTGTTTGTCGTGATTGGTCAGATGTGATTTCTTGTTATGGTTCATTGGAGCACAACTGACAGTCGAAAGTTATCTTTGTTTGCTAAACTCTGTTATTGGTTCAAAATGCTCGTGCAACCTGATGTGACCAAATGATAACAAACACGCCTTTTTCTTAGCCAATCAGGTACATAACCAAAACCAACCGTGAATTAGGTTCGCGACTTTTCCCGCGCTTGGCGCGGATGGCAAGGTTTTACTGCGAGCTCTGATTGGTTCATTGTGGTATTGGACGCGTTGTGATTGGCTAAATATGGTCACCTTGGTTTTGGTTTAACGACAGTCTTAGTTGTAAATCCGTTCTAGAAATTAAAACCGCTCTATCTTAGTTATTTTTCACAGTAAAATGTATTTGACTTTTCAATAATCCAACTTAGTTAAATTTAGTTTAGTTTAGTCAAGTCTTAAAATATATTTAACCTATAAATGAACATTCTAGCACTGAGTTTCGGATAATAGCAGGAAAGAACTACACAGAGGGGAACTGAATTTTTTCACCTCTAAGGCTTCATATTTCGCTTAAATAACTTCTCCATCCATTGCAATCTTCGCCTGCTACGCATATCAACCTGCCTCGCACTAACAAATATTTAACGTACGGTATTAACGGTACAAACAAATATGCAAAGCCGTTTTGTTTTTACCAAATCAAAAACAACATGAAAATTAGTTGTTAGCTCTAAAGCCGTTTAAAGTGCAAACGGCAAATGTCAAGTTTTGATGTTTCACGAGTGAATTCATATTTTTTTGCCATTCAGCGCCGTTGTAAGTCACCGAATAATTTCAATCTCGACTCCCTCGATGACGATCGTAGCAAGCCGAAGTCTGACGGAAATCTTCGTTTCCTCGGGTTATCCATTTTTCGCGGCAGCACCAGCACGAACCGAGTGCTTCGTCGGCCGTTAACTGTGACCTTCTTAATCCCACCTCCGTGTTTGAATGCGATGAAATATTTGCCGTTTTTGAAAGTGAAAAATCCCTTCTGCAGTTGTACTGTGAAAATGGACTTGGTTTGATCTGGTTGGGTCTAGGAAAAAAGAAAAAGAAAATTGACATCTGTCCATGATGTTACAAAGCTCCTCAGACAAGTACCGCAAAGCTAATGAGGTGGATATTAATTACTGGTAATTTTCTAATGGCCCGTTCAAACAGGCGATTTTTGTCGCGCTCGCGCTGCAACCAGCTGCAATTTGAGAGCGATTTGAGCGCATCTATGGCTGGAATTTCCTATGAAACATGATAATTTTGAGCAGAGTTTTTGTATCAGTGAATATATACACGTATTATAAACAAAGATGGTGTCGTTTCTGTCGTACGTTCGAAACCTTGGGTGATATCACCAGTGAAATCGCAACCAAATCGCACTGAAGTCGCGGCTGGTTAAGCCGCGAACAGACGGTATCAACATTTGTCTCAGCCTTCTCTCGGCAACATTTGTCGAGAGCCGATGTCCGGAGGCTGTTTTATACCCCCTTTGTCTCAACATCTTCTCAGCACTTCTTTTGTTCTAGAAATGTTTGAAGCCGTTTGACATGGCATGGTCTCAACATTTCTCAACATCATGACGACTCAACAAATGTCGAGAGAATGTTGAGACCGCGTCCTTCACATCAACCTCGTTCCCAGGTCTCTCTTCTTCCCCAAAGCGATTGATTGGCGGGAAGAAGAGAGACCCTGGGAACGAGGTTGCCTTCACTTAATTGACGTAGGATCATATGAGGAGGATGAGGACTTTACACACCTTGCCGACAAGTGTTCCATTTGCTTCCATGGCGAGGTACCGCTGACTAGCCACGCCTTTTATTCGGACAAACCTGCCGCATTCGCCGAGCATCTCGATGTTCAGTTTTGCTGTAACACGAAACAAACAACATTAGGTCAGCAAAAATAAATTATGATGCAGAAAGCTATAGTAGGGAATAATTATGATGCAGAAATAATAAATTATGATGCAGAAAGCTATAGTAGGGAATAAATTATGATGCAGAAATAATAAATTATGATAAAGAAAGCTATAGTAGGGAAGCTAACTAGTAAGGACATGAGTTAAGCATAACCCAGTGGCTGACTATTGGCAAACTCGCAATCCCATTGGCTACTCAGGCACCTACTATCGATCGACAGACGGCTCTCGGACGGACAGTTTTTCGTGCATTGCGGCCAAAAAGTATTGAACTAAACCATCAATAAATCAGTTTTATCGATATTCTATGTTTAATAGATCAGCCACTGGGTTATGCTAAAACAATTAGACGGCTCGCTCTCGGTTTCTATCGACTTTCAGCCGATAGAAACCTCGAGCTTGCCGTCTAATTGAAGAAGCATCACTATATATGCATTCGTGACTTGTAGTGCCGTCTATCGGGCGGTTTGAGCTATATTAGCCTGAGAAACAAACATGTCTCGTCGCTGTTGATCGTTAGCAACAATGGCGTCTGAGTGTTTGGTTTGGATAAATTCTGCCGGCAGAATTTTGAGTAGAAAATGTCATTTTGAACGTCTGCGGCAGCGTCGAGCCGAAAAATTCCATATTGATGACGTAGCTCTACAGAGATCCGCGTAGTTTCTCTGATTGGTTATAACTTTCGCGCGAAAATTCACAACCGAGCAACAACCAATCAGAGACACTACGTCTGACGTCATCAAAATTCTAAAATCTAAACTGTCAATCCTACAAAGCTATTATTTTCATATATTCTAGACATGAAAATCATTAATCTCTATGCAAAGTTTGGTATTGATCCAGTGCTTCGTTTTGGAATTAGAGCATTTCGAAATTTGTGAAGTCCCGGATGAACGTGTTTCTGAACTGTCACAAAACGCATAGCCAGAAATTCCGAACGCGCGTGAGCATTTACAGTCAAACTACTGTAACCGGGGCCACCCAGACAAAGTTAACCAATCACAGGGCAGAACGGGAACAATACATTCCAACATTTTTGAATTGAGCCAATCCGATGTCGAGTACAGAACAATGAAATTGCAACTTGTTCGTTCGCGATGAATATTTTGTGCGGTTCTTACGGCGTGGATTTCGATTTCAACCCTTTTTTCTTTGACTAGTTTTAGCAGTACGATTTGGAAGGAAACTATATGCGAGTCTATAAAAGAGAAACTCCAAACTGCGTGAAAACTTAATTGGAACGCGACGGCTGTATAGTATGTTTCCTCGAATAAAAGTGCTGGCGGATTTGAAATAATTTGTTTGCTCTCGACAAATTCAAGTTCGTTTTCTCTACGGAGTCAACCAGTGTTCAACTGGCTGAATAGCTACACATGTCGGGGTTTTGGCAGTACCATTTGGAAAATAAATACACTTGACGCAGCGAGGGAAGACTTCATATTCCAAACTGCATAAAGTCAGTACACGCAATGGCCAATAGTTTCGGCAAAGTTCGTGACGGATTTGAAAACAACGAAAGCACGGCTTGTTTACCAGCGTGATGAATTCAGTTTTTATACAATGTCGGAGGTTTTATCATAAAAGAGTGTCGGCCGTAATATTTGAAGTTTCGGCAAAGTGAATCATGTGAATTGTCGCGAGAAAGGACTCAACCACCGGAGTAGAATATTTTGCCGGCATAGTTTGAATCACGTTTCGTATAAACGGCGAATTATTTCAGTATTACAGTTATTTCTGATCGCATGAGAGAAAGAAGCCAATTCAGTGCTAGCAGATCAGACACAGAGTCGCTTCGATCTTTCCTAGAAAATTCGGGACTTTTCCCTAGAACAGTCAGGACTTTTCTCGGAAAGATCGAAGCGCTTTTACTAGCACTGAGTTGGCTTCTTTCTCAGTAATTTTTCCGAAAGGATTCGAAACAGTTTCGAAAGTTCAACGCAAATCAGACAATACTCATGCGATCAGAAATAACTGTAATAAAGAATTCGCCGTTACGAAACGTGATTCAAACTCTGCCAGCAAAATATTGTACTCCGGCGGTTGAGTTCTTTCTCGCGACAATTCACTTTGCCGAAACTTCAAATATACAGCCGACACTCTGTTTATGCAATTTTGAATTTCTCTTTTACTTATTTTTTTAATTTCAGCCAAATTGTACTGACAAAATAAAACCCAGCGCGTGGAACAAGGTGGAAGATCAAAGATCCGACAATGTATAAAAACTGAATTCATGCACGCTGGTAAAACAAGCCGTGCTTTCGTTGTTTTCAAATCCGTCACGCACTTTGTCGAAACTATTGGCCGTCGCGTTCACTGACTTTATGCAGTTTGGAATATAAAGTCTTCTCTCGCTGGCATCAAGTGTATTTATTTTCCAAATTAATGGTACTGCCAAAACCCCGACACGCGTAGCTACTCAGCCGGCTGACGCGGTAGAGAAAACTTGAATTTGTCAAGAGCGAACAAATTATTTCAAATCCGCCACGCACTTTTATTCGAGGAAACATACTGTGCAGCCGTCGCATTCCCAGTTTTCACGCAGTTTTGGAGTTTCTCGTTCATTGACTCGCATATATTTTCCTTACAAATCGTACTGCTAAAACTAGTCAAAGAAAAAGGGTTGAAATCGAAAATCCACGCCGTAGAACTCTCGTAGAACCGCACAAAATTTCATTCATCTGTTTTATCGCGAACGAACAAGTTGCAATTTCATTGTTCTGTACTCGACATCGGATTGGCTCAATTCAAAAATGTTGGAATGTATTGTTCCCGTTCTGCCCTGTGATTGGTTAACTTTGTCTGGGTGGCCCCGGTTACAGTAGTTTGACTGTAACCGTGACGGTCCGTGACCGTTAAAAAGAAAATGGCGGCTCCAAACTTACAGAGATTCGTATGAAGTCGAAACAAAACATGATATATCTAAACCGTGGCGTAAAAAGGACATCTATCCCCAGATACGATTGGGAGATACGACTTAAGTCATCTCCTGTGAGGTTTCAAAACGGTGATATATCGAATATTCATTGCGGTTTTTAAGAAAGTAGTTTAAGGACTAACACGATAAGACAGGCCATACAATTGCTTACCTCTGAGGTGACAACAAGCTAAATTCACTCCATGCGAACTCTCTCCATGCCTTTCTAGATGTAGCTATCCTCTCATCCCCAGCCTGGGGCCAGGCAGTTTTTGAAGTTCGAAGGTGTCTTCGTATTTCCATGATATTATAAGGCTTTGTAGCCGTTGAAATCTTGCGGTTTACGGCAGTATTTGTCGAGGAAAAATTGAAGCTAAAGGACGCCATTATTGAACGAAATCGGTTTGCTCCAGCGCGCCTCATAGCAAAAAGACCAAAACAAAATCAACATACGAAAACAGCCGCCATTTTCCAAAACATGAATGAAAAGGAGAAGAGACTGGGGTTCACAGAAAGGCTTGGTAGCTTAGCTTGTTTTGTCATTTAATTTATGCAAAAGGCAGTCGAAGGCAGTCTACCCCGCGAGACAGAGATTGACTTTTCTTTCGGCGCGCGCGCGATGAGAAGGAACCTCTGCACACAACCGCACGATCCTTTGATCTTGCCGCGTCCCAAATCTGGGATGAATAAATTAACAAAATACTGGTTTTTAACAGGTTATAACTCGTTAAAACCTAGAAGTGCGCGCGCTTGCACGCGCTTCATCACGCGTACGGGCCACTTGTATGCGTCAGTACAAAATTTTCCTTTCAAAAACTGCTTCAAACTCGCTAAATAAGCAGAAACAATAATCATCTATTGGAAAAAGAATATTCTACTAACTGAACTAACCATTTTCCTAAGAAATTACCGAGAAAATTGCCAACAGATGCAAAGAAATTCAAAAGCTTACGCGTACAATTAGCGCGCGCGTGCTGAGTGCAAGTACTTACAGTGACGTAGTTCGCGCATGCACGATAGGAAATCGTGTGGTTGTGTGCAGAGGTTCCTTCTCGTCGCGCGCGGAAAGAGACGTGAATCTCTGTCTCGCAGGGTAAAGGCAGTCACGATTGAATCACGAAGTAAAAACATTTGCTCAATTTAACAGAATAAAGCATGTCTGCTGGTAAAATTGATCGTGAAAGCGAGCCTAAGTACTCTTGAATATGGTGACTTTCGTTTCACATTGGATTTTTGTCGATTGCTTTCTTTTGTGGACCACAGAAAGCAAGAATATGCCACTCATCAGGAATCCCGCGTGACAACAACTTGATCTGGAAAACGTGGCGCGACGTAACTGACCAATCGTGTGTCTTCCACGCGTGACTGGGCACGGAGTAACGCAAGCTTAATTTGGTTCGAAATTTCTGGCTATGGGGTATTTTTATGACATTTTTAAATTTTTAGACGTGATAATACGGTGTACGATGAGTATCACTTCTAAAATCTTGAAACTCCTTACAAGAAATCTCGAAAACTTACAAGAAATCTTGAAAACTTACAAGAAATCTTGAAAACTTACAAGAAATCTTGAAAACTTACTTAAAATCTTGAAAACTTACAAGAAATCTTGAAAACTTACAAGAAATCTTGAAAACTTACTTAAAATCTTGAAAACTTACAAGAAATCTTGAAAACTTACAAGAAATCTTGAAAACTTAAAAGAAATCTTGAAAACTTACAAGAAATCTTGAAAACTTAAAAGAAATCTTGAAAACTTACAAGAAATCTTGAAAATCGCGAGAAATCTTGAAAAACACGAGAAATCTTGAAAAACGCGAAAAATCTTGAAAAACGCGACAAATCTTGAAAAACGTGACAAATCTTGAAAAACGCGACAAATCTTGAAAAACGCGAAAAATCTTGAAAAACGCGACAAATCTTGAAAAACGCGAAAAATCTTGAAAAAAGAGAGAAATCTTGAAAAACACGAAAAATCTTGAAAAACACGAGAACTCTTGAAACACGCGAGAAATGTGTAAAAAAGGTGACAGGCCTACAGGACTCCCACAGTTTGTGACATTAGTATATTTGCCGTTCTCTATTAAATGTAGTCTGCTTCAAGTGTGTTTCTAAACGGGCAGTTATATGTTTAATTTGAGGAAGATATTTTCCAGTAGAGCCTCAATTCGAATATGTACATTCTAGCAAATTGTTTACAAGAGGTCATGAGTTTGACACCTCCGTATTAAATTTGCGGTGCTCATTGCTAAGGTTTGTTTCGGCTCATTTCTATCGCAAGATATGTTTTTGTCTCTCTTAATGTTCTCTCTGGAAGGACTAGATATCAAATATTCCGTGTAGAATGTTGCTTTCTTGCATTTCTAGCGCCGGGCCCGGCATTTGAATTGATAATTATAAAAGCTGTTGCAAGATGAGTCGTTCGGGAGTAACCGATATCATTACTTGTCCTGGTCCAGAGACTACTGGAGCTTCTACGAAGCTACAAGAATTTGTTTAGAGAGATGTAGTATGCCTGATGCTCAGGCTATATCTCTTGCATCAATTTGACCGAGCATGAGCTCGATGTATCCTCCTTTGTTCGTTGTGTGACCTTCTAGCACCATGCACAAGATAGAAATATAAATATCTCACGCAAGTCGACTGTTTTGCGTTTTGTATAGGTAGTTTCTTCTAGTTTTCTGGGCACTCTATGTTTTAGTTAGAGCGTGGAGTTATGTAGATTGGAACGCACATGCTCTTCTCGCAAACCCCTCTTAAAATGGAGTTGATGCTATTGCATTTAAGTGCGCCGGAATATTTTTGCTCTCCCATGAGATGTTTGATGAGTGCTGGCGCAGGTCGACTGTTTTGCGTGTAGCATATGCCACTATTTGGTGTTGTTCAGGCAGGCAAGACTATGGTTTCGATCCTCCATATGGATCTCATCAGTTGCCGGAGTTTTGTTTTCTGTAGTTGCTAGTGCAACTAATGTGTATTTGCGAGAATGTAACCGACATTCTGCGGCTTGGCATAATAATCTTTCCGTGGTGTATATATACCCTTTGTGTCACAGTTAGCCAATGGTGGTAGATGGTACTTGTTCTGTTTCTTTATTAATGCTTATTTTCATTCTAAAGATTTTTGGCGAATTTTTTCGTTTTTCGAGTTTTTCAAGATTTTTCGCGTTTTTCAAGATTTCTCGTGTTTTTCAAGATTTTTCGCGTTTTTCAAGATTTTTCGCGTTTTTCAAGATTTCTCGTGTTTTTCAAGATTTTTCGCGTTTTTCAAGATTTGTCGCGTTTTTCAAGATTTCTCGCGTTTTTCAAGATTTTCGCGTTTTTCAAGATTTGTCGCGTTTTTCAAGATTTGTCGCGTTTTTTCAAGATTTTTCGCGTTTTTCAAGATTTCTTGTAAGTTTTCAAGATTTTAAGTAAGTTTTCAAGATTTCTTGTAAGTTTTCAAGATTTTAAGTAAGTTTTCAAGATTTCTTTTAAGTTTTCAAGATTTTAAGAAGTGATACTCATCGTACACCGTATGATAATACTTTAGAAGTGATGTCTAAACAGATTTGAAGTGAAAGCTAATGATATTGACGGTAGAATCTACTCTACTTCTTGTGCAATTTTATGGCGGCCATATTTGTGCCCCTCTGAAGGACACAAACATGGCGGCGGCATACTAAATGCTGTAATTTTCTAAAAATTCGTTTAGTAATAACTCGGTTATGAAAAATGCTACAAAGCTATAATTTGGACAAAACGTTTATTTCTGCCTGCTCTTTGATCTGTTAATTTTCTGGTGTTGTTTATGCAAGCAAACAGTTTTTGTAACGTTGATGAAAACCACCAATACCATCGGCTTGCGTCTTGCGGTGAACGAAAATGAGCGAGCGAGTGTTTGTTTTCTCAGGCCAGTATTCCTTAAACCACTCGATTCAGACTACAAGCGACTACTATCCCTAATCGGCCTTATGAGCTTCCTTCGAGAAACGACTGTAGGGAAGTTGAATAAACCCTTTCACGGTTATTGAACGCAAACAGGGCATAAGTTACATTGATGGAATTTGAACCGCAAATTTGTCGGATGAATATTAGAATGGGACTTTTTTAGCTGTCAGCTGTATCGGCGGGTCATGTGACTGAAACGCATATCATTACAGACGATAACACGCCGGTTAACCGCTTAAAAAATCTTCTCATGTCGCTTCTAATTTCGAGCTAATTTACACACAGGGCGCCCAGGTTCACGATATGACTTGTATGAAGAATAAGCAGCGAACAAAAAATGATTAGCCATTAAAATTTATCAGTCTTATCGGCACCTAGCTGATAAGCTTCTGAGTTTATACACAATATATACCACTTCAAATGTTGTCCATGTGTTTTTTATTGACGTCGAGTCATTTCAGCAGGTTTCTGATATTTTTAGTTCATCCTTACCTAAAAATATAAAACCTGCTGAAATGCGGCTTAAAGGCTCTAGGACAATCAATAAACAACACATGGACAACATTTGATGTGGAATGTAAACTTAATCAATGACTATATTTATTATCATTTTTTGTTCGCTGTTTATTTTCCATACAATGTTACCGATTAGCTGGGCCCCTGTGATTTACATAAAGGTTTGCATGAAGTTTAATTTACTGTTTACAGTTGTTTTAGCCTGAATCTATTCTTTGCATTTAAAACTTTATGATGTCAGGACTATTTACTTATAACAATATCTGCTATACTACTTTATTCTTGTAATTTATATGCAAATATTGATAATTAGTTATATACATGCGTGTGATCACAACTTTGAACATTTGAACTTGAAAATGATGTCATGGAGACATCGAAACGTTGTTCGATTTTACTTTCGCTAATCTTTCTTCTAAGATGTCAGGACAAATAAATTTTACATAAGGATATGTCCACGGTCAAAATCCGACAAATTTGAGCGGTGCCACAGCGGTTCAATGTCGACCAAAATCCCATACATTTACTGTATTTTTGCCGTTTTTGCATCTCCCCTCCCCCCCACCTCCTTGGTTCTATATTCCGATTTAAGTACTGAGCCTGATACCGGGGGGTACTCCCTATAATGGACTATACGGGGAGGCTCCGCCCGAAAAGGGTAGGAATTTCACGAGTTGAAGTGTAGTAAAGGGTAGGGAAAACTGTCACTTAGGTATTGAAAAGGGCCTAACAGACGTGCCTAACGGCTTATTCAAACATCTCTACTGGTGACGCGTGATGGTTTCCGGGGATATCCAAGGGTATAGGGATGCAGTGTCTCTACCGTATAGGTATGTGAAAGGAGTACCATTTTCTATTGAAGGTATATGAAAGGGTTACCTTTTCTGTCAAAAATGGCATATAAAAGGGTAAGGGTTTGGACCTCGAGGCGGAACCTCGTATAAAACTTTGTTGAGTCACCCCCCGGGGCCTGATATCAGTCTAAAATGGATACTTCAACTTGAACTTTCCCGTAAAATCCAATATAGTTCAATAAATATCTATCGGTCATCTGAGACAAGTGTTCAATATACAGAAATTACCTCCCTCTATTGATTTTTGTCTTTTTGTGGAAAGTGGTTTATCAGGGCGCATATATTGATGTATTGTTGCTATTTTCTGACGATTTTGAGGGGTGGCATTTCTAGATCTCTCTAAATGACTCGTTCGACTGTCAACATGCAGAAGACTCCCCATTACTCTGTTTTTAGGCGTTTGGAAGATGGTAGAAAATACCACTGAAATAACAATATTATTTGTAATCGATCCCAGTCGAATCGCAGTGTAACAGCAAGCGTTATTTCCAAATAACGAGCCCTTTCTACACATTCTGTGCAAAGAAATTGGCAACCATTTTTGGGAGGGGGAGAAAAGAGAAGTTAGGAATCATTAACTGCAGTTGATTCTGATTTTATGAAATATTTCATAGTATAGGATTTCCATAAATGTAGAGAAATACAAGTTAAGAAAGGTGTCTTGCTCAGCCAAAACATTTTGAAGGCAAAATATTGACGGCTTGCAGCCGTGAAATCCCGGAAACAAGTCGTCCATCGCTTCTCTTCAATTTAATTGGATATTCATTCCGGCGGTCTACTTTTAAAACCACCCTTTTAAAGTTAACGATTAAATAAAGGGCTTCGTAAATTAAAGGGGTGCCGACTCGGTCAGTAAGCCATGAAAATACCGCAAGGAAACCTGTAGCTAGCCGGGAAACCATTTAAAGACACGTGGAAGGATAACCGCTTCCTATAAAATATTTTTCAAACATTATGTAATTATATTATTATGGCAGAAAAACAGAGGTTATATTTTCCACTTGGTAAATGTTATCTTAAATCTGAGTCCGTCTTGGGAGTCTTCCGGCTTGTTTCCGAAAGGCGGTGGTGGAACACTGCAACCGATATATTTCCACGTGCAGCGTGCATGGCTCAAGACGGTTTTGCGTCATTTAGGCTGAATAACATCTCAACACCTTAGAAATGTTTACTTGTAAAATGACATTAACAAACGCGAATAACAAAGCCGGCAGAGAGATTGATATTGCAGCCGGATTAAGATGTGACGGAAAGCCGCCAAATATCTGTTTGTTTTCACGGTTTACGGCTTTCTGATGACCTCCTAAATACGTCCTGACAATTCACCCAGCTAGAAAATTAGGAATCCCTTTGAAAGCTAACGGTTTAGTCACACGAGCTGGAAACTAAACCGACCTCAACAAAGTGAAACAAGGATTGCAATTAAGTTGCCTCGGGGCGCGAAATGTTTCATCTTTGAAGCATGCGTTTCTTTGCATCTCTCTCACGGGGTGAGATGGTAACACGCTGGGCGTCATGCGGAGATAGATGCGTAAGAACTCGGCTCCCCAGCTAAGTTTTATTTCTAAGTTGAACCAATGAACCCTGGGATTATAATAAACACATAAACACACTCTCTTGCATTGCAACCCTTCAAGGAGAACTAAAATGCACAAAACATTTTCTAATAACCGTGCTTAAGTAATTAATCTAAGCCTAAAAGGCGCACAGGCCTGAAATTACAACCTTCTAAAACGCGTTTAAACAGAATTTTGAATATCTTTACTTTTTCCAATTGTTTAAAGCCTCAACTGGTGCGTTCGGTTTGTAGTTTGCGTGCAACAGAGTTCGGCAAGCCGTGATTATATTCAACTTATTCCGAAAGCCTGCTGAACCGGAGAAACTGCATGAATGGACTGGAGTTTATGTCAGATGACTACAGAAATTGCAAAAGAAAAGTTCAATAAAAATATAAGAACACTTACCGTATTTATGTAATTTCAAGGTGCCATTTACCGTGCCATCGGGCAAAATCTGCAGAAACATCATCGCGCGCACAGACCATAAGGAACGCGGCAGTATGAAACTGGGTGGTAGAATCGGAACACTTGGTCCTTCACAGAGTACATCGGTGGCAGAAGTTGACGATGGTCTTGTTTTTTTCGGTTCGGGCTTTTTAGCTGCAACTTGGACCACTCTGCTGGCATTGAGACGATTTGCTCGGTGTAGTGAAGCGTTCAACAGAACGAGCACGACCACGATGATACCACGTCGTACTACACTTGAGAAAGACATGTCTGTACAGCGAAGGAAAAGCAAATAAACTAGGTTTTCAGAATTAACCCCCGTTTTATGCGCGAATCGAGAGTTCCAATATCACAGGAATGTAACTTTCTCACTAGCAGAAGGATGAATTAAAAAATTAATGATATTAGACTGGACTGAGTAGGATCTCGAGAGAAAGGGGAAAAAAATGAAGCTGACGCGAGAGAAATAGAAATGAGCGCACAACAGGCTTACCTGAGGTTGACAGAGGAAAAATGTTCCAGAGAGTACGATAAATTTCTCAGCAGGGATGGTATGCTTGTGAAGTTTGACCGAGAAAGCCGAAAGTGATAGAGTACGTGTCAAACTCCCTTAGCGAGAACATGTAAATCGCATTTGCAGCCACTTAAAAGTGCACAGTTTTCAAAAGTCACTTGACAGTTGGGACGTGTGAATTGATCTCTCGATCACGTTGTTTCTTTTTGTTGACAGAAATGTCTTTACACGGCCGAGCCTTGCTTCAGGAGTGCCTCGCAGCACTTGGATTTCAACAAGACTGTCAAATCGAAGGGAATCGTGCAGCTAGAAGCACTTAAATTACTGTTAGAGAGAGATAAGACAAAAAATCGAGTTCAAAACCGCAGCGTGAGTTGTTTCCGTTTAGAAAACAAAAAGTTCCGTTTCTTTGTTTGGCGTCAATGAGATTGGTTTGTTCTGTGTAGCGTGTTGCGGAGAGGTTCGTATTAATTATAGCACTGTGTTCACACCGTTGCACTCCATGAATCATGCAATTCACACCTACGAAAACGCATTCTGCTTTTTAACGAGCTCCCTTCATGGACAAGTCGTAATCAAAAATCAATGAAAAGGCGGGGTACGTCTTGATAATGACTCCAAACAGGAAATTCTAACAGACAATCACGATGGAAAAAGGGGTAACGAGTAGGTGGAAACAATAGGGCTATCAGGGGGCGGAGAACTGAAATGAAGCGGTGCACGTTTCCGAGCTTTGCTGGACCAGAAAGCTGGATAGCCGCTCACGTGTACAGGGAAAATAGACGCGTAGGAAATTTTATTTGATATTATCAGGCTATCACTCAAGAACATGAATTTGAAAGCGAATACAGCCTGCAAAATGATGCGTCAATACACGGAAGGACTGATTTAAGCTTTACACGTGTCTGCGAATCAAAACATATCATGCAAAACCCCGGCAATATATTATAAACTATGCAAGCGCATAATGTGCTAAAAAGCCAACAAAGAGACGCTTTTGAATGGGTTCGTTTACAACTGAGGTGCTTTGCTAAAAGAGATTTATTTAATCAAAGGGTGCAGAGCACTCGACAGCTAATTGAAGTTGTGAACGGTTATTCATACATTGCACAAAACCTGTAATCAACAGACCATTGTTTGCAGCGCTCCAAGCATGACGTTAATCGTTCTGGTATATTCTTCACCGGTAGGCACGCTAGCACGGGCATCTAAACCTCGTTTTCTTTTTATTTAAAGCGAATTCTTGGAATTGAATTGAAATTACTTTCGTGTTTCCAAAGTCAAGTTTGTAATTAACGACCTCCAACATTAAAAAACGTACTCAACAGTAAAACAAGTTTGTCTATTCCAGGAAACGTATATTTTCAGCTGGGTGTAGAAGGAGGCGCGGTCACCAAGCCTACGTACACTGTCCGTTTGAAATGCTCGTGTAATTCGCGAAAAATATTTCAGCTCAGTTCGACCGAGAAAAATGAAAGTGCAATGGACGAGTTCAAAGGATGCCAACATCATGCCGCGAAATACAATCTGAGTTGTCGACGTCAAATAATTTCTGTAAAATTTGATTCTGAAAAATTGACACCCTACCGTATCGCACAGTGGCGCTTTTAGTTGAATTGTCCATACATTTACCTGCAAATTTTTCACACGGACTTCAGACTTTGGACTTCCATTCTAGAGCCATTTTAACACTGCAATATGGCCCTTTTCAAAATGACGGAAAATACCGCGAACTGATCCATCTAGGAAAGTTTTTATTTTGTTGTGTAATTTTCCGTTTTTGTATACTAGATACTGGGAATAGAAACTGACTCCCTCGTGCTGAGCAAGCGCTGCTCAGTTAGTGTGCACGCAATTCAAAATATGATGTATTTTTATTATCATGTCCTGAAGAGAACCCTGAGAGGTTGAAAGTTCTAGACAAGCCAGCGAACTTTTTCATGCTCCGAACTGCTGCAATATATAAATCTAGAAGAAAATGTATTTTTCCATCTAAATCCTAAAACTCCGGCCATATCATAACACATTCAATGACCGACTTGTTCATTTAACCTCGAGGCAAAGTCTTTCCGTTCTGGACTCTTCCACTTAATCAATATAACGCACGTTATATTATATTCGTCTTAAAAGTTATTTTCACGAAGATGAGAAAAACAACATAAATTAAACAAAAATCATATCTTTGACGTCAGGTTTTAGGAAAACGACAACGCTTGAGGCAAAAAAACACGTTCTCATTGTGTAGAACTGGCTGAATGCATGCTCAAAATATAAATAAGTGTAATTACAGAAAAAAATACCGAAAATATTCACCCAAGGTTGTAAACGAAATAAGGTTCCCTAGCTTGCGTGAGTTTCAACAAACTTTGAGGGAGGTAATCTATAGAAAATCTACTGTTATCAATTTGACTGATTCACGACAAAATACATATAAAAATGGAGCCTAAAATAAATATCCTTGCTATCAAATGATATCATTGCAAAAATCGATGAATAAATTTGAAGGAACACGATAACTCATCGCAGTATTAAATCACAGTCAAATTATACTACAATAAAATAAAAATAAATATTTCTACGTTCTCACAACGATAAAGACCTCACAGGCGGTCAGTATATCAAAGGTGGAATTGACGTAGGAGTCCATAACGCTACACCCACGTGCAACGGTTGTTATGGCCTAGTATTTCCCTCTCTGTCGGTTAATAACCGAATTCCCAACGGGGAATAACTTTATCGTTTTACGATGTCCACGAATTTTGATTTATATCTCACTAAAGTCTTTTTATAGCAAGTAAACACGTTTCCTTTCTTAAATTAAACCGATTGATCCGAATTCGATTTTGGCATAGTGGGGTATATCACGTCAGCTCCTCGTGAACCACGCAAGCATTCACAAAATCGCACTTGGGGAGATTTCATCGGGGGATTCTACAAATCCAGTTTGTTTTACGAAAATGTAGTTTCATGTAGCTATGTTTCCTTTATGAAGCCAGCAAAACACTGGAACAAAATCATGAAATACGCGATTCACCAACCCTCGCTTCTTGTTATTCTGTCGCGATGTTCATCACAATGACGCCACACCACCGACCATGTACTGATTAACAAACAAATCGAAAATACAGGAAAGGAAAGCAATGATCGGATAAACATCGAGCTATCTGGAACAACGGAGTCCGGGAAGTCGTTCACGCGTTCAACGCAAGCCCTCGTGGTTTTTCAGCCCACACTCTCCCTTAGTTATAGATTTTTGTTTTGAAGCTATAAGCTCAAATTTTAAATTGATTAATGATGGCCATACAGGCCGCGAGTGGAAATTTGAAGTCGGGGACTGGAGTGTCGCTTATAGCTTAATAACATTTGTTCGCCGACTACAATTGGAATTGTCAAATAGGTTTCATTTTAGGAATAATTTTGGCCAAAAAGGCTTCAGCTATCGTGGAACAACTTTATGGAATACACTGCCGGAGGATATTAGAAAATCTACAATGCAAGTTATCAGATCTTTAAAAATTGCATAGTTACGTAATCCGTGCAAGATGTTCAGTATTATCTGAATTGTTGATATTTATTTTTTACATTTTCGTGACACTAAAGTCCAAACATTTTTTCTGCTTCGTGCGATTTTCATACTTATTGTTATTATAATTTCAACCCGTGAGGTATTTTTGAGCCTTTGACGTCACTTTCTCTACCTTAGGAACAAGGTCTAGTAATGGCGGCCATAAAATCTCGGGGAAAAAGTTCAAAAAAATAGACTTACAATTTTCGTAATGGACTGAAATTTGGCAAGATGAGTAAGAAAGTCATATTGTACGCGAAAATGTAAAAAAAAAATGTTATCAACAATTTGATCACAGGGGCACTTTAATATTTTGTAGCATATACACGACATGCATGTACAACAGAAGATGTGATTTCAATTTATTTCTATTTTTATGCTATACTGATGTTTACAATTGCAAATTCAGAGGAAACTGAGGAAATCTCCTTTGAAATAGTTGATAAAAGGAAATGAACTCAATATGATCATGAGTGGCAAGAAAAATTTGCATTAAAAAAAGGTACAAAGACAAACTTTGTCCAAATGTTAGTTCTACAATATTGTTGATAAGTAAGAAGATTTTAAGACGTTATTGATGTAGGCGTTGGTTTCCCAGCATTTAATATGGCGGACATCAAAACTATGTCACTTCGAATCACGCCAGATATCACGTTTAAATTTTATCATGTCTAAAAAATTGTCTTAACGACTTAGCACGCAGAACAAGCGTTTTTTTTTTCGGGGGGGGGGGGGGGGGTAGGTTCACTTTTCCACGCGCGATTCACGCGCAAGTCACGCGGGACGCGTGAAGCACCTCTCCCGTCGCGCGTGACGGAACCGGGGAACTAGAGGTTTCCATCTCTGGTTTGGGTCTTGCGCCATAAGATTCGCGTGTAGACTATTTTTAGATCACTTTTCCGCGAACCAGTAGCCAATCCGTTCGAACCATTTTTAATGCGCACGCTACGCAAAGCCAGCTAATTTAAAATACTAAATTCGATTTTGAGACGACATTATGGCTTTATAATAGGGTCCTTTTGATGTATTAATATTCAGCTTGATAGCAAGGCCCAGAGGACACAAACAAAATAAATGAATACACAATAAACTTGCTTGTTCAATAGTCCATTTTACAGTTGTGTGCTTAGAATCCAGGCCTTTGAACAGAAGTGAGGCTGGAGGTGACTTTGTTGTGATACAAACCTTCCTTCTTTTCAAATGTAAATTATTCTGTTATTATGTAAACTAGTTTCTGATCTTTATCATCTCATGGTCACCCTTAACCTCGCTTTCATGCAGAGGCTTGGTTACATTTCACAGAACTGTAAAATGGTCTATTACTTCCTTTGTTTGTGTCCTCTCAGCCTCGCTACCAAGCTGAATATATCGAAAGGACCCTAATGACGGCTAGTTGGGAGAAAATATATTCCGTATTGGGCGGAGTCACGTAGTTTTGTATCGCGATGCAAACATTTTATTATTGTTATAATAATTAACATTTTTTATTGAGGGTAACACTTAATATCAACAGATAATGTACCCATGGCCCTCAACTAGAAATTATATAAAACCCAAAATTACCATAAACATTAAACGTTTTCATGAAATGATCAAAACTAACTTTTCAATATTTATACTATCTAAACTAAATTATCAATATTAAAATTTATAATGGTTGAGCCTTTGACAAAACGAGTTGATTGATGTAGATTGCTTATTAACATCTCTGGGGAGATTGTTCCAAGCGGCTGCAGCAGTGAAACTGAAGGTGCGTTTGCCAAATGATTGTTTCACTTTGGGAAGGATGATATTATTCTCCGCATTTCTAGTCCTTATTGAGTGGATTTTGTTAAAAACCTTAAATTTATCAGTCAAGCATGGCGGAGCTAGTCCATTCAGGGCTTTAAAAACGATCTGATTGAAATATCAATTCCTACTATACGTCAAGTGTTTTACACGAATACTTGAATACGAATAATAAATAAATAAATACACAGTAAATAAATAAATAAATAAATAAATAAATAAATAAATAAATAAAAGCAATTCAGAATTATGTCTCAATGAAGTTTTCTAAAGCACCAAACAGCAATGAATGGAAAATAATCTAATTTTGTTCCGAAAAAGTTGACTTAAAAATAAGCGCACGCACAACATCACGAAATTGGTTGAACAAACGGCAAATAAAGTCTTACAAGAAAGAAATGACTTTTAATACTCACCTTGCGCTAACTTTTGGATTGAGCAAGTTGTACCAGCGAATTTAACTGAGTAAATGACAACAGATGAAAAATTGCCGACGATTCACAGTTTCCGCGCCGAGGCATGAGCAAACGTTATTTCTCCTACGCAACATCCTTCCTGCGTCATTTACCGCGAAATTTAGATCTAAAAATAGCCTACACGCGAATCTGATGTCCCGCGCGTAGTGCTAGATGGAAACATCTAGTTATAGATCTCTGATACGAAATATATTATTACACTGCATATAAACTGCTCATGAACAGTCAGATTGTTGCATCAGTGTGCATTTTTTAATTTACAAAACCTGTACATTGTATATTGTACATATATCATTGTTTACATACTACACTAACGATTTTAGTGTGGTTAGTACATATAAAATCTATAAAAATTCTAAAAAAATTATATGATTATTGAGTTCGCCTTCTTCTTCTTTTTTTTTGAGGGGGAGGGGGGGGGGGGGGGGGGGGGGGAGTTCACTATGGATTACCAAAGCAATAAAATTATAATTCCTAATTATACGCCGGTCGGTCGGTACAATTTTCAGGCAAACAGGCAAAACAATGGCTTCGATTTCTGATTGATTACAAAAGCTTCATTCTGTCTTGACGGTGCACACGGCACGTCGTGGAGCATTCGAGCTACAGGAAAACTTTAACCAGACCAGGGTGCGGCTCTGTAAACCTATGCAAGGCAAAAACAAAAAAATTAAAAACTGCAAATGCGAAGTACAAAAAAAATAATGCAGATCACGATAAGGGCAAATGACTATAGAATCCAATCTAGTGAAGTAGCAATACTTCTAGTGGTTTCAAACCGGCCTGGTAAGCAATCTAGGGTTGGCTTGTAGACAGACTTAAACCTTTTCACTCCCAGAGTAAAACCTTGAGTCAATAAATGTGGTCAGTTCTAACTTTGAAGTCTGTGGATGAAAATCTAGTGTGTGATGATTCAAATCAAAGCTATCGAGTAGTACTTTCATATGGTGTTATTTGTTTTTGACAATTTTTCAAAATGAAATTCAAGATTTTTTCCTCAGTTTTGAACTTGGCACTCTTGGGAGTGAAAGGGTTAACATGACATAAAAGTACGTGACGGCTGAAAATAACGCAACTCACCTGTAGTCGTGTTTCTTTAGATATTCTACAATGGCGGGTTTTATTCGAGCCTTTCCTCCACGGCTGTGACTTCCTCTTCCGGTTACCACGGAGATGCACTTGCAACCTTTCCTGGACTGACCACCGTGAGGGTCTGGGAAAGATACAAATATTTCAATATCCCTTTGCACGGACGTAAGTGCGCAGTGGGATCCATCGCTGATTGATCATGCCCTTGTCAAACGGTCTCAACATTTGTCTAAACACTCTCTCAACATTTGTTGAGAGCCGATGTCGAGGCCGTTTGACACGGCCCCTCTCAACAATGTTGGAAAGTGTTGACACATGTTAAGAAGAGTTTGATTTCGTTTACAGAGACTGTTCCCGGGTATTTGGCTCAAAACGGTTATTAATATACGGAATGGGTCCTAAATTTATGGAATAAGAATTTATTTATAAACTCTAAGTAATGATAGAGAGCAATTTCTTGAAGAAATTCCATACTGCAACAACATTTTTGCAAAATTTTAAAGATTTCCGAGCCAAACTTGAAACTTTGAAAAACTGAGAGCCTGTCACTTTTTCAAAAATCCCGCATATTATAATCCATTTCCATCCTCGCTGTCGTTAGTCATCCTCACTTCCTAATAAGTTCCTGTCACTGATTTGTCGAGTTCTATTCTACAGAATCAAACCATTATTGTTCAGCTTGCTATGATCTAGATATGTTTCTGAGCTTTCCAAAATCATGCTAAAAATGAGGACAGTGTCCCTTTAAACTTTGTCTCAACATCTCAACATTTCAGTCTTTTGTTCTCGAAATATTGAAGCCGTTTGACACGCTCTCAACTCCTCTCAACACTGTTCTCAGTCCCAAACCTCGCGGACTGTATTGTTGGAATTAAACATTTCCGTAGCCTGAGTGCAGACATCTCCCAGTTCCTTCCTGTCTCAGAAAAGTGTGACCAACACAGGAAGGAAACTGGACTCGTCTGCTCTGCGCGCAAGATAACATTTCCGTTCTCTCATCCCTCATCCTCCCTGGGGAGGGAAGCGTTGCGTGACGAACCAAATAACGGCTGCGAAGGAAACTATTCTCTCATGCAATTAGCGTAAAATACTTTTGGGAAGGTATCAGACACGCAGTATGCTAAAATACGCCGATAAACCAAGAGAGCATGATCTAAGAGAAGGATTCCCCGTGCTCCATGATAATTTTTTGAAATCTATTAATAGTTTCGCGCCATGCTGTGAAAGTTATTTTTATTTCCTTCTGATCGAGGCTCCGACATCACGTTACTCGAACTGACCAATCAGCTAACGCTCTTAAAATAGCTCAGCTATAGACTGTAAACTGAAAGAGACCCATGTATGGGGATAGGAGTGCTTCTTTAAGATCATCCTCTCCTGTGATAACAGATTCTACGAGATGAGAGTTTGTTTACGCGTTCAAAAGCAGGTGTGAACGCTGTTAGAACTGACTCAGGGCCGGATAAACTTCTGGTGTAAACATACCGGTCTTTCCAATCAACATGCTTTCAAGAGCTTCAATCGCCTCTGTAACATGCAGACCATGTAGATCAATGGTGTTCTCGTCTGTTAACTCATTTCTGAAGATAAAGCAAAAAGCAAACTGCACATTTAGGAAAAGCAGTTACGTAATTGAACCTAAGCATAGCATATCCGTTATAATGATTTATATTCCTTTCATTCCTGTAACTACTATTAGACGAATTCGCGCGATACACGGGGAGATACAGTTCGCGGGTTCGATTTAGCAATGACGACGGGGACTTCTCGACGACGGCGTGCGCAGCGAAAAATGCCGCAAAATGACAGCAAATATGTGGCGTTCTGGTCGCAACGTGAAAACCACAAAAATGGCGTCGTGAACTTGGCCACAGGACGGCAACGGGAGAACCGGAAGTCGAAATAAAGTTGGGTACAGACTATTCCGCGCGCTCTCACGTCCTCAAGTGACGTCCCCGTCGTCATTGCAAAAATCTGCCTAATTTTGAAGAGAAGCGGGAGTACTGTTTTCAGTTTTCCAAACATTTCACGGTCTGTAGAATTTCTCTCGCAGACTTTGACTCGGGCTCACAGTTACAAACAAATGTATGAAATATCTGTGCATTTTCAGCGCTACAAAGTCAATCTATTTTAAATTCACCATAGACTATCTGTATACCATCAAATGTAATCACGAAATTTGTTTGTCACTTTGTAACGTACATGCTCACATACAGACAAACTGAGCCTCGATATCATGTTGAGACTAGGTGTGCTGCCGGCAGAAACAACAGTCCCACAAACAAATAATTTGTTCATCTTACTTTTGATCCAGAATTAAAGCCGCCGCTCTCGCATTTGCTTCTTTGATTTTCTCGGTGTGTAAGTGACCCTGAAAGGAAGAGAAGCCAAGATCAGAAAAAATAATTCCTGTTAGACCCCTAAGACCAAAGACGGGAACATCTAAAAGTATGGTGAGCCACCTACAGATTAGACTTGTCGCGTCAGCTTGTTCACTTGCACATTCCGCACCCCCTAATCCCCGAGCGCCTGAATCAGCGAGCGGAGAGCTCACTTGCTAGGATACGTATGAACAAAAGCTATATGCGATTCGTGATGTCTTCACTGCAAATGGCGGGGAGCAGGGATGGCACAGTGGTGAGAGCACTCGCCTCCCACCAATGTGGCCTGGGTTCGAATCTCGGACCCGCCGTCATATGTGAGTTGAGTTCGTTGTTGGTTCTCATCCTTGCTCCGAGGGTTTTTCGCCGAGTACTTCGGTTTTCCTCCCTCCACATAAAACAACATTCGATCTGGAAAAAGTGGAAGGGAAGAGCCACTCTGTGGATTTCCACTGAAATTCCCATTTATTTTATTTTTATTATTAAATTTTACGTACCTGTTGGGCGTAAAACTGTGCCAGCTGTCCTTGTTTCTTGGAGAAAGCCAGCGCAGCTTTTTAAAACAGTCGTCTCTCTGCTTGTGATGTTGGAATGCTTCAGCGCGATAATCCAAATAACTCGGCTCGTCTAGGGTCTGGAACGAGTCCTCCTCCGACCTTGGCTCAGAGGAACCTGGAGGAGACAACGGTAACACTTCAGAATAACGAAATCCTGACAAAACTAAATCCTGATCTGTATAAAGTTGAGATCGCTTACCATCCAGGTATAGCCAGCTCCAATCTTCTTCAGGTTCCTAACAGCGTAAAAAAAAAACTTTTTCAAAATTTCAAAACCGGTTCACAACTTCAAACGAACGACTGAAGGCTGAACCTGTGACAATTCATAGAGCGTCACGCGTCACGCACTATACCTTTCTTGTCGCTTCCTCTTGGTTCGGGATACGGCCGCTAAACCCATGTGCTATAACAGTGTTGGGGATATCCCGACCAGACAAATTACAAGACGCCTTCACAGCTTTCTATCGATGGGGCCAGTTCATAGCTGCGAAAACAAAAGCAATACGCACCGACTTTATAGGAGAACGCAACAACGCTTAGTTCACCTGCTAGAATGGCTTTAAATTGACTGTCTGCGTTTGCTAAACTCTCACGAAAACATGTGCAACCTGCTCTATAAACCAATCAGAGCAACATGATGTAGGAGGAAAATCAAAGTAAACAGTTGACGTCGGTCGCATGTTTTCCCGCGCTTGGCGTCGGTCACATGCTTTCCCGCGCTTGGCGTCAGTCACATGTTTTCCCGCGCTTGACGTCAGTCGCATGTTTTCCCGCGCTTGACGTCGGTCGCATGTTTTCCCGCGCTTGGCGTCGGTGGCACGTTTTTGCTTCGAGTTCTGATTGGTTCATTTTTAAGTTATTTGC
>MU827319.1:313435-327284 GCA_029204205.1 Desmophyllum pertusum
CTAGAAACTGCCAATGGACATGTTGGAAAAACAAAGACCAACCTTTTTCAATGAGATCTGCAAGCGTCGTCCCCACGTTTCTTACTCTCTGTTTTCCAAGCTTTCCTCTGTAAGAAGCTTTGTAATCAAGATATCACTCCAGAGTCTGAAAAACTCCTCTGTGTTCAAGCTCTGCCATCGATATGCAAATTGTGCGTAAACCTTGATGGCAAATTCGTAAGTATTAGCGACAAAACTCAACGCTACTTCCGAGTTTCCATTGTCTTGAATTTTGTTTAATAGTTGGAAGAGTTATGTGCATGACATGTCAAGAAAAACGTTAGACACAAAACTGAATGCAGTGACACAAAAACCAAAATAACGAGGTAGGACAAAAATGGTGTGAATAACAATTATTTATTATTTTATTTTATGTTATATTTCAAGCATGTAAAAGTCATACTGAAAAGATAAACTTTGAAAAAATGTTTCTTAGATTTATGAAGTCCTTTACTTATCAAACCTTGGCGGGGAACTGTACGCTTGCGGCCGTTACGTTTGAACTGAGCGCCCACGCAGTTCACGTAACACAGTTGTGCTAAGCAACAGACGTTATCCTTAGGACGGATGTGAAACTGACGTGGCATCAACCTCCCAAGTCTGGTGTACAACGTTCGAGTGCTTTTGTAAAGCTTCTAGATTGGTGTCTTAGCAAGAATCGGCAAATTTGGCGTTTGGTAGGGTTTTGTGTCCGAGGGATTTAATGATTTTAACCGCCAGTTCTTGGTTGTTTGCTTACCCTCTTTAGGCAAATTCTTCCAAAATGCCTCCACAGTACTGTCCATGTAACATCATAGTTGTTTCTTGCATCCGACTCAAAGATTACTGTGTCCTGTTAAGATGTGCATTGCACAATGAGGTGTGAATCAAGTTTATTTTCATAAGTAAATTGACGATTTGCAATCAAAAGAGTATTTCAGGAATAACACTGGCTGTTGTACAGAGGTAGCCTGTAGCTATGGTTGGTGAAAAAACCTAAACTACTGGAAAGGGCAACGAGAAATCATTGATGGACGTAACTTAGACAAACACGCTGGTATTTGTAGCTAAAAGGTCAAGTAGTTACTTGGGGAAATGTTTGTACTTACAGCACCCTTGCAGTACAACTTGCGATTTTTCCCTCAGGAGTCCGAACAACCACAGACATCCTCTTCCGAGTGCTAAGGTTAGAATGTCGAAATAGAACGTCAACTCACCAAATCCTCTTATTTAATAGCCTGTGAATACTCACAAGTCTCTCTTCGGAGTGCTCAATAGACCATTTCCGAGTTAGCCCTTTTGCCTCTGTTTGCAAAATAGAGTTCCTGGTGCAAAAACCATTCACAGTGAAAACATGACTCTTTTACTCGCATGTTCAATTTTCCATGCTCCCAAACATACAAACACATTTTCAATTTGAAAATATTTTGCCACCAGAGGGACTCATTCTGAAACAGAGGCAAAAGGCAACTCAAAATTTATGGCCTATTCTTCAGTCCCCTACAAGAGAGACATATGCCTGGTTGCCATCTTACCTGTTAAATTCTAAAACATTCAGGATATCATACACTTCCTCTTGACCCATCTGTAACAACAAAGAAACCATTTTGAGTGGTTTTCACTTGAGTGTCGAAAGTAATCCTGAATTATTTTGGTTTTGCTTTACTACGTTCTGTGATTGGTTTAAAAACTTGCGCCACCTTCTCAACCAATCAGATGCAAAACCAAAACCAATAATTGGCCGTTGTACAGTGACCAAGTCGCAATTATTGCGATTTGGTCACTGTACAACGGCCACCCTAGGGCAGAAATAACTGGCTGTTGTAGGGAGGTTTCAATAAGAGCAACGTGTATGGATCAGCGCTCGGGCGGATGAACATCCTGGCCATTATAGGGAGGTGGCTGTTAGCAGAGGCTCGAATGTATTTGATGATCAATTGTATTCGCTCACTTACCGCATTAATGATGACTGACGTAGGAGTCCTAACGTTGAATGAGAATCCAAGTTTCTTAGCTCCTTTCACCAAGGCACCTTCATCTGAAAACAATTAAAGCAAAGTGAATTTAGATGGTTTTCAATTGAGTGTCTACACCTTCTCAACCAATCAGATACAAAACCAATCACGACTTGGTCGCACAAGTTTTCCTGCGCTTGGCGCCTGTACTTTTGTTTTGAGTTCTCATATGGTTCATCTTTGATTACATTTGCTTGTGATTGGTCATTGTAATAATATTACTTTGGTTCTCAAATGAAAAACCGCTCGTGATGAAGCGAACGTGAGTCGACAAGGGCTGAGGAATAAGAATTGAGCAAGAGTTTTATTAAACTCTCATTGACTGTCATCAGCGCGAGCGGATTAAAACGAGCTGAAAAAATGCAAGAGTTGCCATAATATGCCTGTCAAACGAGCGAAAACTCTCATGAACATTTTAGCAGGTTCAATGTCGATGAGAGAGCACGAGAATTGATGAGAGCACACAAGAGTTGTGGGTCAAACAAAAGTACATAGTTTGATCTTTCATTGACTTTCATTCTCGTTGGTCCTATATATAGCTAGGGACCAATTTTTTTTTAGCAAAGAGTGCTTAGTATATCCCATCTTTATTAAAGACATTTAAGGTATAGAAACAGTTTTTGAAGTTGAATTTTACTGTACCTGGTGAGGCAGCTTGATAAACTATCTTGTCGGGATTGCTGGTGTCCCTTTCTGGTACGACTGTGTGGCACACTGCTAAACAACGTCAAAAACTCTCGAATCACAGATGCTGTTGGCTATGAAATAAACAAGATGGTTAATTTTAAATCCACTGGCAAATAGTATTCAAAAAGTTGTTTTGCCTGTGAAAGCAAATGTAATCACAGTTGTAAGCACTATTTTATCAAAACCAGACTTGTAAGCACTGCCTGTATTAGCCCACTTAGGCTTAGCAGAATTTTTTTAATGTAGCTCTATGTGAGAGGCATGGTGGACGAATGGTTAATTTGGTGGACTCCAGAATGAGCAGTCCAGGTTTGATCAGAAAGACACTTTATACTCTCGCAGTGCCTCTCTCCACCCAGGAGTATAAATGGTTAAAGTGTTCTAATCTACAAGTCAAGTGGCTTATCAGGCCAGCGCTTATCTCCGGTTTCCATAGCATCAAGTGACTAGGAGTATCACTATTCCCCTGGATAGGAAGCTAGTCCACGCAGGTAACCCCCCAGCATTTTTTGGTCAGGTTGCCCTGACAATTTGCCGGTTACCCATTTATACTCCTGGATGGAGAAAGGCACTGTGACAGTAAAGTGTCTTGCCCAAGAACACAACACAATGACCCCGGCCAGGGCTCAAACCCAGATCTGGAGTGCAACACGCCAACCATTGGCCAACACGCCTCCCACAGGGGTATAAATGGGCAGCAGGGGTATAAATTGTTTATGCTCCATTTCCGCCGCTCTCTCGAGTCCGGTCTTCATTCCTCCCCAAGAAGAGGAGCATGGGCTCATATTCCTGAACAGCAGCTGGTAATCAAGCCTACAAATTGTTGGGCCTACCCGAACAGACTACCACAAATCAAAGGTGGCAGCTAGAATTTGTACTCACATGATGTTCTCTGAGATTATCCAAGAGAGCTGGATCCATAAATGTATCCCCTTGACCACTGCATGAAATAGAAAGAAAAAAAACACAACAATATTACAATCCTATGGTCTGTATCAAACTTCCCCTGTCATGTTTATTTAATTGTCAACTTGAGGTTGAAAAAATATGTCACTGACTGCAGTGGATTATGGTAAAATAGAAAGGGATACCAATGCCAATTATGTGATAAAACATCCAACAAAACTACAATCACATTTATTTTTTTAACCTGTAGCTTATTCCTCCAATGGAACACTTTTTGAACTCCATGACATTTCTGGTTAGAGTGCCTGTCTTGTCTGAGAATATGTATCGCACCTGCATCAGTGGAAAGGCATATATTAACTCAAATTCAAACAACTACAACAAATCAGATTTTTTTCTTTGTCCCATGCTCGCGACCAACTCATTTCATTTACCAAGCTTAAAATTCACCGTGTTTTCTTTATTATCACGGTAGAAACTACATACAGTCGAAGCTTCCATAAGTGGGACCCTCGGGAATAAGCGGAAAAAGTGTCTGCAACTGGAGCTGACTGCTTACAGGAATGTGTAAAAATTATACAGAGTTTGTATGAGCTAGAGTTCAAACAAGGTTTATTGTCAAGGTGGCCGTAGGTAGAGCTGTCCGCTTACAAGAGTGTCCCGCTCAGCTAGAGTTTTCGACTGCATACAAAAACAAAAAACACTGAAACAATTGATGCGTTGAATGACAGACCTGTCCTAATTCTTCATTGAGATTGGATGTTCTTGCCATAGCTGGTGTGTCTGTGGGTTCATAATACATGTCAACGTCCTGTGGCGTAAAGAAGCAGTTAGAATAAAACCTCTTTTAGCAAAAAGGAAAAAAGAAACAGCAAGAAGTATATGGCAAATTAATTTTGTACCAAACAGATAAGTATACTCAATGTAAATTAAAGTACATACCAAGTTTATGAAGATAGCTTGTATGAACTTCACAACCTGTTAAATAAATACAAGTTCATATGTTCAATCACCAAAATCTCAGAAGTAACATTGAAATCAATGTATGACAGTCAGTAAGAGTAAGGAGAGTTCATATTTTGATCTTGGGACTGTACCTCAAGAGTAACTGTCAAGCTGATGGGTATCAGGTTATTGTACAGAATGATGAACGTCAAGAACGTCATGCCAAGGTTCTGTGCTCTTTTAGCTACAACACAAAACAACAGTGAATTTATAAATATTCCTTGTAGATGTCTACAAATTTTCACTGGCAATCAGCCTTTCTGAAGTTCAAAAGGGCCGCTCATAAGTGACAATGTTTAATTCTGGTCTCTGTAGCATGAAACCGACGAGAAGTATTGCTGCTACTCCCCCTGGGTGGGATGCTAGTCTATTGCAGGTTACCCCTGCTCCCCCCACAGCATTTTGTCAGGTTGCCCCAACAACCTTCCGGCACCTGTTTATATAAACTAATTGCGATTTTGAGATGGCAATACCACATTATATTGGCAGCTAGTTGGGAGAAAAATTCGTGACTCCGCCCAATACGGAATATATTTTCTTCCAACGCCGCCAATATAATGTGGTATTGCCGTCTCAAAATCGCAATTAGTTTTGTATCGCGATTCAAACATTTTTGGACAGATTAAAAGGAAAATTCAGATCAGTTGTTGTTGATTGAAATATAAATTCCCACTATACGCAACGTGTTGTACACGAATACTTGAACGCGAAAGCATTTTTGGTCTCAAAGAAAGTCCGACTTTTTTCGCCGGTAAATTGCTTAAAATATGGAAACAAAGGCGATTCAGAATTACGTCCCTTGAAGATTTATAAAGTACCAAATGACAATGAAACGGGAAAATAATCCAATTTTGAACCGAAAAAACTTGTTCAAAAACATCTTACGTGATTGTATGACTTAGCGCGCGCACATCGCGATAGCAGTTGAAAACGGTAAACAAACTCTTTCAAGAAAGAAATGATTTTTATTACTCACCTTACGCTAACTTTTAGATTGAGGAAGTTGTACCGGCAAATAAAGCCTTCCATAACTGAGCGAATGACCAGAGATACAAGATTGCCGACGATTCATCGAAGCGAAACTTTTGAATTTTGGTGCGTACGTGAGGAAACCCAATTCAGTGCCGCGATGTCAATTTGAACTTTGTAACCAATCACAGACCAGAAAAGTGAGACGGCAATACCACGTTATATTGACGCCTCGCTCGCTAAGCAAAACTTATAAGCGGATCGCGATACTACACCTGAATAGACAGCAGCACTGTGACAGTAAAGTGTTTTTCCCAAGTACACAACATAAGACCCCAGCTGGGCTCAAACCCAGACCTCTCAAAACAGAGGACTTCCCGTGTCCCAGAGTACAAACCTTGGTATATTCCACCAAGCCACCCACTAATTACAGAAGGAGGTACTTACCAGAATATCCAAGGTACCAGTCAGTATCTTTGTGATTATCTGAAAAAGTCAAGTTAAGTTATAAGTTACAGCATATTTTGATAACATATCCAACAAGAGGAGAACTACATTATGTACATGTACGAGTGTCACCAATGTGTCATTACTGTGTGACCAATGTGACAAGTTCAAGTGATCAATGTGTGACAAGTGTGTGACCATTGTGACAAGTGAGTAAAAAAATTAAAAAATTAAAAAATGTGACAAGTGAGTGATCAATGTGTGATCAATGTGACAGGTGAGTGATCAGTGTACTGTGTGACCAGTGACCAGAGTGTGTGACCATTGTGACAAGTGAGTGATCAGTGAGTGACAAGTGTGTGACCAGCGTCACTGTGTGTAATCAGTGACAAGTGATTTCTATGTGACCAGTGTGTGACCTGCAGTGAGTCACTGTGACCAGTGTGTGACCACTCCAGTGCATGTGACCAGTGTCCGACTAGTCAACTGACCAGTATGTCTGTGACGTCCCATGGCCCACTATGTGCAATCAGTGACAAGTAAATTGAGGTTGAAGTGAAGATTGATAGTTGTTACACTAACCAGTCCATATCTTAAAGCCAATAGTGCTGCAAAGAGCCAAGACAAGAAGCATTCCAAACAGGAATAAGATCTGGATGTTAGTAGTGTGGTCCACATTTGACCTCTTGATTGGAGCAGCTGTAGAGTTCTGAAGAGCAAGCAAACATAAAAGGTGAAAAAAGTGGTCCTTCGAGTCTGATCACAATATTTACAGTGGAATCTTGATTGCTCAAACCTCCAAGGGGAACGAAAATTGGTTCGAGAAATTGGGAGTTTGAAATATCGGGGGAAATTACAGTGAAACAAATCGAAGGG
This sequence comes from Desmophyllum pertusum, assembly GCA_029204205.1. NCBI lineage: Eukaryota > Metazoa > Cnidaria > Anthozoa > Scleractinia > Caryophylliidae > Desmophyllum > Desmophyllum pertusum. The sequence goes on from MU827319.1 coordinate 320,359, forward strand.
AAACAACTTTTGGTTTGAGTTATCAGGGTTTTTGAAAAATCGAGGGTTCAAGAAATCGGGATTCCACTGGTACCTTAATTGGCTCTTGGAGTCTTGACAAAGTCTAAGAAGCTTGGGTGGGAGTTGTCATTTTTTTTGGCGGACCTCACCAGTCGCCAACACCTTTCTAATCTCTGTCGCAAATCTGGCAAGGGTCTCAGCAAGTATCAGAAAGGAGCTACGTCGTGGATGGTGCACCTTGACACATTTTTCAAGTTTGTTGTTTGTAATCCACCTCAATATTCCCAATATTAATAATCCTTGAACATTCCTGTTTGGTTTATCACCTCTTCATGTGTTTCTACCCCCAGATATTCTGAAGTTTCTACCGATTTGAGGGTATACGCCATTTGATGTAGCTCCTTTACCATTATTGATGCACCCCTGATAGAGATAAATCTACAATGTACCCCTCTTTTCAACGAAATTAGAACTTTTAAAAATAAATTAAGCCAAAAATACATTATATTATAAAGAAGTGCATACCTTATTATAGGAAATTAACGCTCGTGTTAATTAAGGTATTTTGAAATTAACGCGACTTAAATTAACACGAATTGGAGGGGAAAATTACTTCCGAATAAAGGAAATTAACGCGAAAGAGGAGGTAAAATTTAAAAATGAAAGAAATTAACGCGATTAGCACAGAGAAACACATATATTTTAGCCAAAAATACAGGAACTCAGATGTCGAGAACTGCTCTTCTGAAAGCGAGGGTGAACTGGAAATATTGTTTTATTGCTTTTTTAGGCTACTACATTGTAAAAGATTGAGATATACTGTGCAGAAAAGAGAAAGCTATTGTTTCCAAGCGTCAAATATGTCTGTGCAAGATCCGCAAATTTGGGGTTATAATAATGGAAATTAATGTCGCGGAAATTAACGCTCCACTTAATTAATGTCGTGGAAATTAACGCTCACAAAATTAACGCGAATTTTAAAAATTTGCGTTAATTTCATGGAGCGTTAATTTCCTATAATAAGGTATATATATAATGATAGTAGCTGCATACCTGCATGAGTTTGGAGTCATGTCCAGTATAAAACAACAAGACCTACACACGACAAAAAACACTGGTCAGTTGTCATTGAATGCCTTAGTTGTATTTGAATATGTAATTTAAGTCAGGTTCTGTGTGCCATGCAGGATAGTCGACATCAGTCATCATTGTCACATGTGCATTGGAATTTGACTTTGAGGTGTAATTTTGCATGTAAAAAATGAAATCGAAACTGAAGATAAAGCTGTCTGTCACAAATTCAGTTTCCAGGCCAATCAAAATTACGATTGCGCGGAAAACAATAATATAATAAATAGAGGTTATTCAGCGGAAATTTGTGTAATACAGCTGGGTATTTTTATGAGTGAGCAGTTTTTATTTTTTCGAGCCTTTAGGCTTTAGGCTCGAAAAAAATAAACATTGATGAGTAAAAAATACCCAGCAGTATTAACACAAACTTTCCGCTAAATAAATTGTTTATTATACGACATAATTCTTTCCTAAAATATAGGCTTTCAACAGTGTTTTCCGTAGCGCGGTCAGGAGGACTAAGACCCTTTGAATACGGTCTCATATTTGCACTCGTCTTTGTGCGTATTCGCACTCTAAAATGCTATGTCGTATAATAAAATACCGTATATGCATTTTTCTCATTCTTTTAAGGCAAATGCACTTGTAAAAACCGTCACTGAAATATTCACGTCGCTAGCTATAAAACTGGTACTGACAACATTATAAGATACACTGACAGGAGAAATATTAAAGTTTGGTGTAATTAATAAAACAGGTTTGCATATCTACATTAATTTCTTAGCCACTATTTGACAGTATGTTACACTCACTGCCCCTGTGACTCACCAAATATCCACTGTGTGTTTCTTAAATGTGCTCCTCTTAACAAGATCTGTTCTGGCCCTACTGGTACTGATCTACATAAAATTAATTTAAAAACAGAAATTAATCAACAATTATTTTTCATAAAAAACTTGCCACAAACAAAAACAATAACAGAAACTTACAGTTAACTATTTTATATATGTGTACTGTATATATATCAGGGGCACCCAACGACAAAATTTTCCTGTTGGTGTCGGAACGTCGTTTTTACGTTATAACTATGCTTTTTGTGCAGTTCAATGGCTTATTTTTAAATGCTAAGAAAAAATGTATCTGTTCAGGATACGTTTAGCTGAACTTTCAAACTTCAAAAATTTTAGGGATTGAAATCTTTTACCCGAATTTATGAGCTGAATTTGCCTTTCCGAAAAATCCTAGCTGATCTATTTTTGTACCCAAAACGACATTTTTTATCTCTCCGAAAACAAAAGGCATTATTTTCCCCATAAATTAAGAAAGTTCGAGATGACATTTCCCTAACCGAATATCTGAGGCGATTATAGGCCTTCCGAACAGATATTACACCGAAACGATCCGTTGGGTGCCCACTGATATATGTAGGTACAGTTTGGCTAAGATCCTAGAGCCATAAATAGGACTCAATTATGAAACAAAACAATTTATCTTTATTTGAGGTCAATAAGTATAGGAAATCGTATGAAACGCGAGTGCAATTCGTGATTTAAATGGGCACGAGTGATGTTTTGAAAGTTCTCAAAAATTGCACGAGCCTTTAGTCGAGTGCAATTTGAGAACTTTCAAAACATCCACGAGTGACCATAAAAACACTAATTGCACGAGCAGTTTCATACGATTTTTTGTTTATAATATTCTCAACAAAATTTTGCTGCGGCCATCACGCTACTCTGCACACGAAACGCTTCACTAGTTTCCAGAGTGTTCACATGTTTTATTTGAACGCGCAGGCAAACCAAGCGTGAACTTTTTGAAAGAATTACAGTACTATAGTTTAGAAAATATTTAACCATTAACTTGAAAGCTTATTTCAATGCCATTAAGGGGCAAAACGTCTCTACTTGTCCAGAACCGTTTTATCACAATTCCGTATTGCACTCTATAACCTATTTATGCATTTGTCATTGACCAATCAGAAGCTGCATATTTTGTTGAGTATATTATAATATAACTTACTAAATGGTTTGAAGGTCCCAGGAGTATCAGTAGTTCATCTAGTGCGATCGTCCCAAGTGAGTGTAGTCCTGAAAAGGACTGTTATTGGTGACTGACGTTTTCGACAACCTGTGCGGAAGTCATCTTCAGAGTCAAGTGAAATGTGTTAGTCGTTAAGTCTCTGGTCCTAGAAACTGATTGGTCAGTTTAGCCGTGATGTTATTGGCTGTTAAGACTCGTGTAAAGTTCCTAAACTGTCCAATTGGTCAGTTGTTGGTCAGATGATGACTTCCGCACAGGTTGTCGAAACGTCAGCCACCAATAACAGTCCTTTTCAGGACTAACAGTATGTGGCCCCTAATCCGGACAAGTCCTTGGTCTGGACACCCCCGTTTACTAGCAGCAGGAAAACCGGTTAAGAAGACAAACAGATCAATAAATCTTTGGATGGGTTAGTTATTATTAAAACTTCGTTTCCTATCGAAAAATTACACGATAAACGGGGGTGTCCGGACCAAGGACCTGTCCGGATTAGGGGCCACATACTGTACACTCAGCCGAACGATCACACTAGACGAACTAATAAATATTTAACTGTAAACTAAAGTTGCAATCTGCAGTATTTACTTTTGGGTTTGGAGGGTGATGTTTCCAACAAAATCATAAAGTCGATTATTTGGTCCTTCACACTCAACACGTCCCTATAATTAAAACAAAAAACTGTCATTAATTAACATTCATCATTTCTGATCAGTGACATTGCACAAATTTCCAATTCTAAAAACAACAATATGACTTCACTTGCATACAACGAAACTTCAAGCAAGAGATGTCATTTTGGCTGTGAGGGGTAATGCCTGCATGAAAGTCAAATGAAAATTACAATTGTTAAAATATAACAAAAATCATTATCGTCTTACAAGCACCAATAAAATTATGTCAGGGACTTTTAATAGAAACCACAAGATTTAAAAATAATTATTCTGATAATTAAAATTAAAATGTTCTACAAACCTGTCGGATCTTTAGATTAGTTTCTCCATCCAGATTTGAAGTCTCTATATAACACATTCCCATTGGCTCACTGTCAAATGAATACAACAATACAATCATACTGTGTCTCTGCTTGTTTTGTTAAATGTTGAATGAGCAGATGAGCAGAGGAGGGGATGAGAGGAGGAACAGAGAAGCGGATGAGCGGAATCAAGTGGATGAGCGGATGAACAGAGAGTGGATGAGAGGATGAGCAGAAGAGCAGAAGAGAAGAAGAGCAGAGGAGCGACTTATAATTTTGATATGCTCACTGTATATATACCACTGCATTTGATATAATAAAACTTTACCTTGATGAGAGTATAATGAGATCGGCAGGAAAGAACTGTCCATTAACGACCTTCACAATGTCTCCCACCTGGACCTAAACAGAGGACAAAATTCTTGATCAACATTTAGTGACATAAGCAAGGAATTCACTTCAACTTCAATTTGAACAATTTCAAACCACAATCAAATTAAAAACACAACATATAAAAGTCCATAAATTGACTTGAAGGGTGGAGACTACTTGCAGTGTTTACAGTGAAACTCTTACCTCAGTCCACAGTAATGATTGTATGGTATTATCTCTTAAAACTAGAGGCAAAAACATTTGAATTGATGTTAATATTATAGTAAGAACAAAATGCTATTAATAGTTTGTCGTTTGTCTGATGTACAGTAAAACCCAGCTATCAAAGTCCCAATATCAGTATTAATAATACTGTAAATAAAACCCCTATTAAGCGGCCAACCCCTATCAAGCAGCCACTTGCCATTTCCCCGAGGGTGGCTGCTTATAGGGGTTCAACTGTACTTGCTTGTGCCCACCCCTTCAAGATTTGTAAAATGTCTTCATTGTGTAGAAAAAAGCCGTAAGTAACTTTGGAAAAATTTAAAAAAAGCAGCATAGAAATACCTCCCAGAAATTTTCACACTCGGATCTGTTTTTTTTTTTCTCCTTAGCTTTGTACGTTATACTTTCACTTGGATCTTTTAGGGAAATATTGAGTTAAGTCTCTGTAGTTACCTTTAACCCTACGATTGTTAACCTGATCATCAGCTTGATGCCTTTTCTGAAATAGTATAAAATATTCAATTCAAATATTACAAGCCTGTTATTAAATAAAATTAATTTTAATAATAAAGTTAAATTATTTATTATTAAAAATTATTAAACACCATGAATAAAATTTTTAAAATTTTAAAAAGAATAAAGCAAAAAGTGACTTACATAATCTTCTACAATCTCTTTTAGAGCTGAACAAGAAAGAACCAACAGAAGAGGAACCGCTGTCGTGTAACGACCAGTAGGAGACACATCATCTATTTGCTGTAAAAAATAAATAACATATAAACAGGGCTGCAAATAATTTTTTTCTTCTTGAAAGGACATGTGTCCGACTAAGTCACCATTTTGGTCGGACAAAACAAAAATGGGGGACTCGGACATCACATTACAGTACCAACTTGATAAGCGAACCTGCTATTTAACGCGTTGTCATTGCAGAGTAACACTACTTGTAGTTTGCATTCAGAATAAAATGCGTTGGAAGGAAAAATATTGTCTGGACATTATGTCCGACCACAATTGGGATTTCATCAGACATTGGCAAATTTTGGTCGGCCATTGTCTGATGACTGACTGTTATTTGCAGCCCTGCATAAAGGCAAGGCTGTGCTCTAACGGCGCCTGGTCGCCTAAGGCGACTAACATTTTCCTTCGGGCGACAAGAAAAACTTTACTGAGTCGCCCGGCCGGGCAACCTCTTTTTTCAGTTTCAACTTAGCTATGAAAACAGTCACACAATAAATTTCCTTTCTCTCTTTGTTTTCTTGTGTTGTATTGAAGTTTACATGGCAAAAGGGCTCAATTCAGAATGTTTTAAATCCATCTGTGAAGTCAAAATATCGTTGAGTCCGATCGTTTTCGATGGCGTTCGATCTACATGTGCTTTACACTTCATGTAGTGTCCACGAAAAGTCTTCTCAATTCTTATGCTTCATGTAGTATACATGAAAAATCTAATTAAAGAATAAATTATCCAAAGGATAGAAGGGAAAAAAGACAGCGTTTTTCTATGTATATCAATCAGTTTATAACTAAAAAAACTTGGTATACTACTATCAATGACAAAGTATTACAAAGAACCAAACTGAAGGCCTATCTGGACCTGTTTATAAGGAGGGAGCCCGAAAAATTTTCCGGCCATTTCTTTTCTTTCTTTTATTTTAAAAATATTTTTTTGTTTGTGGGCTAATTGATTTTAATTAATTAATCAATCAATCAGTCAATTATTAATTAATCAATTAATTTTTTTCTTTTGGGCCACCAACCTTGACTGCCGGGCACCCTAGCTTATAAGGTTGGGGGGCTCCCTGCAATTTTTCTTAGAGCACAGCCTTGAAAGGTTAAAGTTTGTAACAATCCAATGCATTTCCTTTTTATATTTAGGAAAATTTTTTATTCTCAATATTGTATAATTGGATGTTTTTTGTAATGTCGAGGTTATAGTTCATAAAGTCAGGCTGCGTGTTTCAGCATGGCAGGCTTTCAGTTGTTTTTCAAACAGACCGATTTCCTGCACTAAATAATGCTTTATGTAATAAAATATTGTTTTCACTCACCTGTAAAAGTGCAATGAATAAGAAGAAAACATTGGAATATCGACTAAATTGTTCCAGGAGAAACTTGGGAAGAAATGTCAAGAAGTTGTACTTGGCAGTGCTGTAGAGGGGTTAAACAAAATCATGCTGTTATAGACTGACTGTGGCTTAATTTACAGTGCAACAACAATTAAAACAAATTCACCAGGCTTCAC
>MU827319.1:327784-340911 GCA_029204205.1 Desmophyllum pertusum
TAGGCCACGTCTCCTACAGGTCTGTACTTACAAAATTTTCAAGTATTCTCACGTTTAATCCAGCACGCTTATTCATTTAACTTTCAGGCAACCACATTGATGGGTTTGCTGAAGGACCGCCGCCGCCCTCCTGCGCCTGTTGCGAGTGGCGCGAAAAGTCGACCGCTATTCCGAATATGGAATAGCAGCTATCATTCCTGACCTCACGTGTACTGTTCATGCTGACTGCTCATTGGCTTGCGGCTTGTGCTATGGCACGCTGTTTGGAAACAAGCAGAGGAGCACAAGGCGACAATTGGTTGGCTTAGCGAGTCTCGCCAATAGGAAATTAACAAACCGATAAATCAAAATCGATTCCTTCCAGTGGGCCAAGTCTTAGGGGACAAGATATCTCACTTCTTTTGTACTTCCACTACTGCAAGCAGTTTAAACAGCGTGGGCGGGTTTGGGAAATATCGGCGCCAAGCACAAACAACGAGAAAATTTTTGCTATTATTGTAATGATCATGGGAGGTGAGTTCCAATGACGTCAAGAGTTATGTAAGGTTATATGTACTTTGTCTGGGTGGCGCTATGACGCCTATACGCGTGATGAGTCATTGCCCGCGTTTAAGTGGCATTCTTCGACCCCAGAATCCTTCGCGTTACTTGACTGCGCCAAGACGCCAAAAGAGAAGAGCTCTGGGGTAAGGATTGCGGTTTTAAATGGCCGCGAGTCATTCTCGATCCCAGAGTCTCTTCTTCTCTTTACGCACAATGAGAGCAAGAGCGATTTATTGACCGATACCCTCGTCTTTGCTTTCATCTTCTAACAAAATTGCTCACAGCCATTTGATGTGGTAATGTTCACAAGGGAGCTTGATGGTTTCTTGGGCAATATATCCGTGTTTTAAAAAAATTTAATCTGGCGCACCCTTTCACTCCAAGAATCAATTGAACCAAGGATTTAGAAATGAAGCTTTTGACATGACATTAAAAATTATCAGTCATTTAGTTTAATTACCAAGGGTTGGTTGGAGGTGTTATTGTCGGGGACGTCAGCTCAGAATTAGAAGCACGTTTTAGAATAATTAATTTCATTATCGTTTCTGTTAACAAATTTAGCTTTACCGTTGATACTCTGTTATTTCTTTCAGCCCTTATTCCGTTGTCAAAGATTAACTTCTTCTTACTTTCATATTGTCTTTTTTTTAGCCTTGATGTACGCTTCCATATTTGGCAATTTGACGGTGATAATCCAGCGGTTGTACTTACAAAGCTCCAAACAGCACGAAGATCTCCGCCTCACTCGGGACTTTGTTCGGTTCTACAAGATACCGCGGGCTCTTCAAGACAATCTGGAGAATCACGTGCTCCACGAATCGTGCTCCATGAAAGTGTCTGATATAAACAACGTGAGTTTTAGTCCTGGGTCAGACTCAGTATGTAGTTGACATTTCACCAGCGCAGTCGGGGGAATCGGGGGTGGGTGGGGAGAAGGGTGGGGAGGGGGGGGGGGGGGAGGGGGGGGGGGGAGAAGTGCGTGCTTTCAGTGGCAAATGTAAATCGTTGACGCGATCGATGCACTCTAAGAGTACCGCGAGCACTCGCGAGCACTCCGAAAATGGTCAAAGCATGTGCAATAAGGATACGTCATGTTGCTTAGTAACTACAATGACGAAAAAAGAGCTCAGTGACTTCGAAGTCATTTTTAACTCGTGCGAAAGCAATAAACGAGTTATAGCATTTGGTGGACAAACTTCACTCGCTCGGTCGGTCGATGGACTGTAAACTCTAAATCGCACTATTAATTTATGCATATTATGCGTGCTACGCATATTACTTTATTCATTTACGATTAGGCTCATAGGAGACTAGAGGTCATAGACCTCTGAGGATCCTTCATGTTCAACTGGAACTTATTCCCCGACTGAGGGATTTGGAAGCGTAATGTATCAGTGGTCCTTATCCTCGTGAAGACATCTAACTCTCACGTGTCTCTCTTCATTCAGATCCGATATTTTAAAAGCAGGATTACTGCGTCAACTTCGGAATTCAATCGGTGTACATCACTGAGCTGCCTGATGTATTGTCTGATGTATCACCAAATAGACTGTTATTACAGTTGAGCCCGCAGTCAAACATTCTTTTGTTTTTAAAAAAGTATGCACACGAATTAGGCTCGATTTCCGCCGCTCTCTCAAGTCCGGTCTTCGTTCTGGCTCATTTACCGAACAGCATCTGGTAATCGAGACTACAAATGAGGCTAATGCCAGATTGACCCTTTCGCTTCGTTTGCATGTCAAACCACTGACATCTGTAATAACTGCTATTCTTAAAAACCAGGAGTGGTCAAAACCAACATTAAAAGAAATATATCACAATCAGTAAAGATAATTAACATTTCGTTTTCATTCTTCAGGTGTTAAGTTTGTTCCCAGGCACCCTCCAAACCGATATATGTCTTCATATCCATGGTGACTTTGTTCGATGAGAATCCTGCCTTCCGCGCAGCCGTTCCTAGCTGTAAGCGGTCTCTCGCCACAAAGTTGAAGGTTCAGCATTTTTTGCCGCGTCAGTACGTGATTTCAAACAAGGAGACGAGGTGGATAAAGTGTACTTCATCATAAAAGGAATAATTCATGTGGTGGCGGATGGAGAAATTCTTCTTGCTCTTGGTAAGGACAAATTTTTAATTGAAACCCTGGGGAGGGAGAGGTGCGTAGTGTTGTTTGGCAACAGGGGTGGGGTAAGAAAGTTGGTTCGTGTATATTTTGACAACCTTTAGCTTAGAGAGAGACGGATCAGATCTTTGATAACAACGAAAAGAACTCGTCAGTCCATTGCTACTTTTACGATACACTAGATATAAACAAATGGTTAGCACGTTGGACTCCGCCGGGATCGAGCGGTCTGGATTTCGAGCGCTGGCCTGGGTCATTGTGTTTGTGTTTTTGGGCAAGACACTTTACTCTCACAGTGCCTCTCTCAACCCAGGAGTTATAAATGGGTACCGGCGACAAAATGCTGGGGTAACCTGCGATGGACTGGCATCCCATCCAGTGGGGAATAGCAATACTACCAGTTGGCTTTCATGCTAAGGAAACCGGATAAATTAAACTCCGGCAGTGTGGGCCAGTTTGTCCTGAATGCGGCTTTGCCTAAGTGAGCAAACATCAAATTCATCGCGGATTGACCAAGAGTTTTTTTTTCATCATAGGGAGGGGTGACACAATCTACAGCGAATACAAGTCCATGGACAGCCAAACCTCAAGCGGTGGCTAACCTAATGGTGCCAGACTCCTACAGACATTCACTACATTGAGTGGAGCGATCTCAAGCCCATTCTACAAAACTACCCTGTGTTTAGAGAAGACTTCGTAGCAAGGGATGGTTTTTTCTTACCAAATTGCAGGAGATTATATCATGGAGGTACGAGAATATCAACATCCAGAAAGCTTTCTTTTACTCTTTGTGAAAAATGTAATTGACGCGGTTGAGTTACATTAGGATAGTTATGTCGTTTTCATGATTGTAGTCATTGACTCAAAAGACAAACTTACCTACTTTTCGAGACTGTTTCAGTCTTTCCTTTGTCAGCTGATCGTGACTAGTAGTAGAGATCTTTTCCACGACGGCAACGGCAACGAGAACGTTACAAAAACAATAGTTTAACAATTAGATTATTCGCTCTCAATTTCTATGATGTGATAGTTGATGAGGCCGTAAAAATTATAACAATTGTCTAGTATTAACTCTAAATCATCCACCGAAACTTCGTAGAAACGAAAAGAAACAGCAATTTTGTGACGACCTCCAGTCACTGCACACCGATGGCTATACGATGGCTATACGAGTAGCTCAGCCAATCAGATTGTCTCATTTGCATTAGTATACTAGTAGATTACTAGTATACTAGTAGATTTTTACTAAGTTTAATTAGTATTAATCTACTAGTATACTAATGCAAATGAGACAATCTGATTGGCTGAGCTACTCATACACTATCAGCCATTAGTGTGCAGTGGCTGAAGGTCGTCACAAAATTGCGGTTTCTTTTCGTTTCTACGAAGTTTCGGTGGATGATTTAGAGTTGATACTAGACAATTGTTATGATTTTTACTAAAACAATTAGATTATTCGCTCTCAATTTCTATGATGTGATAGTTGATGAGGCCGGCGAATAATCTAATTGTTAATTAGTGGTACGATTTCTTTGCACGTGCGTTTTACTTTTGGTACATTTCTTTGCCGTCCTCTGCAAAATTAAAACAAGGAAAACGTTTTTGCAGAGGACGGCAAAGAAATGTACCAAAATGCAAAACGCACGTGCAGAGCTATGGGGCCCCATTGCACTACTAATTAAACCATTGTTTTAGTCTCGTTGCCGTCACCGTCGTGGTTGCTTATTAGGCAGATTTAGCAATGACGACGGGGACGTCACTTGAGGACGTGAGAGCGCGCGGAATAGTCTGGACCCAACTTTATTTCGACTTCCGGTGCTCCCGTTGCTGTCCTGTGGCCAAGTTCAAGACGCCATTTTGGTGGTTTTCACGTTGTGACCAGAACGCCACATATTGGCTGTCATTTTGCTGACATTTTGCGGCATTTTTCGACTGCGCACGCCGTCGTCGAGAAGTCCCCGTCGTCATTGCTAAATCTGCCTATTAAGGTCCCTAAAACCTTAAAATTTCTTTGACAAGATAAACTCAATTTTGCTTTCCTTTCAGGAAGATGAAGAAGATGAACTGTTTGAAGTTCCACCGAGGGACTGAAACCTAACTCAGAGATGTACCACACGATTCAAGTGCAATCTGCCAACACGGATGAAGATGTCGAAAATTATTTCATTCAGGCGTCGACATCGGGACAAATGAAAGATTTTGATGATAAACCTGAAGCTCATCGACCGGAGACTTTCAAACATGGAAAGAAATATGTCGATCATAATTCCTCTTTGAAGAAGACATCGAAGGATGAAGTTTAGCAGACATTGCTCGAGTTGGGTGGTGTAGGGAAAAAATGGGTTGGGGTAGTGATAAGGTATCTGCACCCTTTGATGATTGGTGTTCCTATATTATTTTTAATTCCAATTTTCATAACATTACTGTCTATTTTCTATAATTGATGTGCGAAAACATAAAGTCAAAAGTATTAGCAAAACTCTCCTTCAATATTTCAGTTAAACTTTATACGCGAGGAAATGATTAGAACAATTCTGATGACCGTAATTTTAAGGATGATCTAAAAGAAGGCATTCATCCCATACATGGGTCTCTTCCAATGATAATTTTTTGAAATCCATATTTTTAATTTTCAGTCCATCGCTTAGCTATTTTAAGAGCGCTACCTGATTGGTTCAGTTCGAGTAACGTGATGTCGGAGGCCTTCATCGGAAGGAATTAAAAATAACTTTCACAGCATGGCGCGAAACTATTAATAGATTTCAAAAAATTATCATGGGACACGGGGAATTCTTCTCTTAGATCATCCGCTCTTGTCAGAGGCTATTCGAAGTGCCGAAGAAAATCGAAGAACAGCGCCGAGGGTCCTGGGGCCGGTTGTTCAAAGGGTGGATAACGCTATCCACCGGATAAATCACTATCCAGTGGATAGCGTAGTTTGTTTTGCTAACACTTATCCACTGGATAGTGATTTATCCGGTGGATAGCGTTATCCACCCTTTGAACAACCGGCCCTGGGAATAAGAAGCCAGGGACAGAATGGAAACGTACGCGATTGATAACGCGCGTGAACACGCGCGCAGCCTCTTTACTGTAGTTGTTGAAAAGTTTTCAGGATCAATAAGGGTGTTCAAAAACAGAAATACAGGAACACAGTAAAAATATAATGTTCACTGGATTTGTCTCCTTATATCACTGAAGAAGTCCTAGGAATATTTAGCGTACAAGAGGTGAATATAACTCTCCCATCACACGGAAGCTACAACACATTTTATTGCGTTTTCCAATAGCCACCTTTAAACAATTACAGCGATTTTAATGTTACGCGAAGTAAGAATTTCAAACGTCGACAGATGATTGGCATTAAGGCAGCTATCAATCACGTTAACACGCAGTCGAGTACAGTATTCGCCAAGCGAGAGAAACTCGTCTATCTTTGTATAAAGAATGATTGATGGCTGCCAAAATGGCCAGTCTTTGTTCGACGCTTGAACTTCGAGTCCGTATAACTTTGAAAACCGCGCTAATTTGCCTCTACAACAATCAACATAAAGTAAACTAGTGATGCTGACTCCTGTTTCAACAGATCTGTCTCCGCATCATCCGCTTTCGTCCTTCACTCTTCCTTGTTTTCTTTAGTTCGAGACTCTACAACTAAAGGAAAAAATTGACAAAGTTATGGTATGGTAGAAAAAAAGTTCACAGCTCATCATTCATATACAGTCAACTCTCTCGTAAGCGGACACCCTCGGGAATTGAAAAAAGTGTCCGTTTGTAGAGCTGTCCGCTTACGAGAATTATTCCCATAAGCGGACACCAAAGAAAAAATAGGGTGGATGTCCGCTTACGGAGAGTTAATTAGCGGGTGTTAATTATGTTTTATTGGGTAGACAAAAATAGCAACTGAAGATATAAAGCAAAACTCTTCATTGATGTCAAATATTAAAACTCGAAAAAATATATATTTATTGCAAATTAAAGACAAATTTCATTGCCAAGAGTCAATTATTATACATGGGGTGTCCGCTTACGAGAGAGTGTCCGCTGACGGGAATGTGTAAATACAGAGTTTGACTGGGAGGTAAAACGGGGATTTGAAAAGGCGTCCGTAAGTAGAGCTGTCCGCTTACGAGAGTGTCCGTTAGCGGAGAGTTGACTGTATAAATAGACCAAAGAAACAATCGCATCGATCAAAATATTAATTCTCCTTACCAAGAGAGAATGATCTAAGAGAAGCATTCCCCCATACATGGATCTATTCTTATGATAATTTTTTGAAAGCCATTTTAAAATTCCAGTCCATCGTTGAGCTATTTTAAGAGCGTTACCTGATTGGTCAGTTCGAGTAACGTGATGTCGGAGCATCGTTCAAAAGAATATAAAAATACCTTTCACGACATGGCGCAAAACTATTCATATATTTCAAAAAATATCATGGGGCACGGGGAATCCTTCTCTTAGATCACCCTTTCATCATTTTGGCTAATCCGCGCGTTCTTAAAAACATCTAATTTACACGTGGACGCCATTTCGCATTATGATGAGAAGGTTATAAACACAACCTCGTTCCCAGGGTCTCTCTTCTTCCCGGAAACTGAAGAGAGACCCTGGGAACGAGGTTGGTTATAGAATTCTAACCGAAACGTCCCATTTTTCAAAGATTTAGTCAGTGACTTGTTTTTTTAAAATGTTTAAAAATGTTTATTTTTATTTTTATTTCTTTGTTGAAATATGTCTTAAAATTAATTGAAAACAACTTACCATCGCAGTACCCTTGATTGTTCACGTAATAATCAGCACTGGGACAAGAAACTGAAAGAAAATTTAAAAAACTAAACAACAGTGACCAACTGATAGGAAACCTCAATAAAAATAAAAGCTGCGCTAAACTCACTGTTTACTATGTTTTGCTCCGTGAAGCAATCAACCAAGCAAGGGAAGAAATAGTCTCCCGCTTATACGACCGCGGCGGGAGACTAGGGAAGAAACAACCAAGCAAGCAAACACCAGAAAGGGAGGAAACAACAGGCCATTTCCGAGATGCCTTTTGCCTCAGTTTCAAAACGAGTCCTGGTGCGGGCGAACCTTTGTTATAGAAATTAGTTTGATTTGCATGACAATAAACGTGCAGGTTAAAACTAATTTCCCGATAACAATGGTTGTGCAACCGGACTCGTTTTGAAACAGAGGCAAAAGGCAACTCGGAAACCAGTGGCCTATTAAGCAAGCAAACAAGCAATCAAGTAAATAATAAGTAGTTCAACAACAAAAAACTACTTGTAAATTTTTGAAAAAAGACTGAAGTTACTGCATGGAATACTAGTGCACGCGTGCGCATATTATTTTTATTGACGATGCATCAATTCAAGTCATAAGTAAAGTGTCATAAAATGAACGAGTGAATGTATTGGTGGTTTTCACGCAGGCTAATAAACAGTCTGATTACTTACGGGGTAATGTAATCCACTTATTTGCGTCAACCAAGTCATTGTACTTGAATATGCTGTCTACGTTTCCAGTGATCTTGATGGTTACCTAAAATGAGAGAAACATCACTCGCTTACCAATCAGATGCAAAAACAAAACCAATCGCGACTTGGTCGCACGTGTTTTCCCGCGCTTGGCGGAGAGGAGGCGCTTGGCTCCGGTTACGTGTATTTGCGTTGAGTTTTCATTGGTTCGTTCTGTTGTTACGTTTGTTGAAATTGGCCATTGTAACTGCCATATGCTTTGGTTTTGGATGCCCAATTGAAAACCGCTTTAGTGTGACTATAATGGTTCTACGCTGTCTGAACTTCTTTCAAATAATCTGGTCTAGTGAGTTCTCCCGTGGAAACAAAAATCACCATTGGGCAAGTCTTATAACTCGTCGTCTACCTTCTTCAGTTTCCAGTTGGGAAAAGAACCATCCTTGTTACGATGAATTTCCATTCCTGTCACGTGTCCTATGTCGTCGCCTTGGAAGTAAATATTGTCGACGCTATAACGAGAGAGAATCATATAGATGTTATTGAGCTAGCGTGAGGTCCTATTCAGTATTGGGGACTGAATTATTGATCGATTCGGCTTAGAAATGATAGATGGTTGTATTATTTTACATTTCGTAAAATGGTGTTGAACAAGAGAGATTATCTATAAGGGAAGGATTCCCTCATACACGGGTCTCTTCCAAAATCTAATTAATTTTGATTTCCAGTCCATGGCAGAGCTATTTTAAGAACCCTACCTGATTGGTCACTAATGTCGATCAAAAGGAAAATACAAATTATCACGAGGCATTAATGGGGAATGCTTCTCTTAGATCATCCTCTCTCGTGTTGAAACTTTGAATGATTGTTACCTTCCTTTTTCAAATCGGCCTTTAATTTCTGTTTCCGCTATGTTGCCTGTGGTGCCAGACACTCTGATCTTTATCTGAGCATCAGTACCGGCATTCCAGTCATCCGAGGCCGTTTTAACAATTATCGAGTAATCTACATCTGAAAAATCAAGAAATCAAGAAATCAGGAAACTGACTCGTCCCCAGTCGTCTCTCTTGTCTCCTATTGAGACGCTCTCATTCTCCCAAGACGCTCTCGTTTCTCTCTGGAAGACTGAGAGACGGCTGGGGACGAGTCAGGGAAATCTATCCAATCAATCAATCAATCAATCAATCAATCAATCAATCAATCAATCAATTGATCGATCGATCGATCGACTCGTTTTGCAAGGTTTTGCCGACGAAGTTTAAAGTTCTAGAAGACAAAAGGCAATATGGTAAACCATTGTAGACTGCAAAACAGTCCGTATTTTTAGCGCGTTTATACTTGTCTGAGAGGAAATGTGCGGTATCGAGTTTTTCTTTCCAAAGAAACTCAGCTAAAAACTCATTTGAACAGGAATTAACGAGAATAACAGCTAGCATTAAATCTTACCTTCCCCTTGCGAAGCACTGCAAAATAGCAACAGAGGAATAGCAGTAATAACAACATCTTATTTTCTTGCTGAAAATCTTCGCGTTAAGAAGTCAGCCAAACCGACGATCGACTACGATCTTGATTGTACCGCTAATAGATTTCAAATGACGAAGAGTTTCATTTTATTCCCAGCTGGGCAAGCCATGTCAATCATGTTTCTATGGAGACGAATTCTTGCTTCCACAGCTGTGAAACAGCAAACCTCATTGCAGGCGAAATGTCGAGAAATGACATTCAATTAAGCCTCTGATGCTAAGAAATCCGATAAACAGTGACGTCATGTTATTGCTATGCCGAAGGAACATAAGCTGTGTTTGATATCTAAACAACTAGGAAAACAATTCAGGGTAAATTTCCTTTTTCGTGTTGGAAATTAGCACGGAACTAATTCAACTACACCGCAATTGAGCAGTTTGGTTGAATTGAAAATAAATGAAAAAGTATCAAATATAAACTGTTGTACATAAAATGTTAGAAACTCCCCAAGATATTTCAGAAGGGACAGATTTTGCGTTCGTTGTGAAAAAGTTATGATTTTATATACAGACAACCTGAAACCACACGGCCATAAACTGATATTGCCATTAATTCATTTCCACGTGAAGACTGTCTACAATGGTCCGGCTTCCCTCGAAAAGGATTCAACACTGTGGTGGCCGGAGATTCGCAAACGGCAACATAAGAACGCAGGTGTTTGTCTTCACTCACTGCTGACGCAAAGAAGTCAGCTGTTGAGCAGGTTCGACCTGTTTTGAAGGACATTCGACATGAAAAATCCTTTCGCTTTTTGGGAGCCATTGATTTTCCAATTTAAATTAACAGAGTAATTAGGTATTCAATTGACTATTTCACACCGGAGGAAAAAAGATAAAAACTGCGGTTAGCCGTGAACATTTACAGATCAGTGTGATTTGCTGGTTTGGTACCCGTTTTACACGACAAGCGTTTTAGCACCCTCAATTTTTGTTGTGAAAATGAAATGTGTCGGTCACGGTGTGAATAGGTAGTTCCGCACCACTTTTAACGGGTTTTTAGGGGTGCCCAAAATTTTCCTCCTAAATCCAAGATGGCGTCCTGTTCAGCAAGAACCAACTCGCAAACTTCTTCGCGGTTTTTTTTAAACTATGGGGAGAGGAAAAGTGTTATCGTTGGGCAGTTGCAAAACGTGATAAGAAACATCTCAGGTTAATAAAACGTTGATGGTGAATTCGAAGTAAATACCATGCCCAGAGGTTTTCTCTCTTTTCATTTTAATCGAACAAGCATCCAAACAGCTTGAATGAATAACATTCGCGCGTTCAATAAAAACACAAAAGGAACTCGGGGGGGGGGGGGGGGGGGACTCCGATATAAAAGTGACGTGGGTGATCGTCGGGGTTAAATTTTGTAGTTTGGTATCGCTCAGAGTGTTTAAATCTAAAATGAACGCCGTTAGAGTTATCCTGGTACCTTTTAGGGTACTGAAGGCCGGAAAAAAGTATATCAGGGCAACTAGGAAAGACATTGAAGGAAAGACATTGAAGGATGAAATTTAGGACAGACATTGCTCGAGAGGGGTGGTGTGCTGTATTAGGGAAATAATTGGGTTTCAGGGGGTAGTGGATAAAGGTATTCTGCCCTGCAGAAGGAAAATAAAAAAATAACTTTCACAGTATGGACGCGGGGAATCCTTCTCAGGTTTTCGAAAGTGTTTCTGAATAACAGCGCCGAGGATCCTGGGAGAATAAGAAGAGAGAGCCTGGGACAGAATGCAGAAAACGTACGCGCGTGAACACGCGCGCAGCCTCTATAACAAGCGGGAATTTACAACCTTCTTACAACACCGTAATTGTACATCGTCACTGGATTTGTTCTCCTTATATTACTGAAGAAGTCCTAGGAATATTTAGCCCTACAAGAGGTGAATATCTTAAATTAGTAACTCTCCATTACACGGAAGCAAGAGACTATTGATAGTCTCTTGACGGAAGAACTAACAACACATTTTATTGCTGTTTTCCAATAGCCACCAATGCTTTTAAACAAATTACAGCGATTTTAATGTTACGCCGACAGTAAAGAACTTTCCAAACGTCGTCAGATGATTGGCGGCATTAAGGCAGCTATCAAATCAAGTTAACACGCAGTACGAGTACAGTGTTCGCCAGCGAGGAGAAACTCAAACTATCTTTGTATAAAGAATGATTGATGGCCTGCCAAAATGGCCAAGTCTTGTTGAGTCTCAACGTCCGTATAACTTTGAAAACCGGCGCTAATTTCCGTCTACAAACAACTCAAACGCATAAAGTAAAACTAGTGATGCTGGCACTCCTGTTTCCAACAGATTCTACTGTCTCTGCATCCCCATCCTGCTTTCATCCGTCACTCTACAACACTTAAGGGGAAAAATTTAACAAAGTTTTATGGTATGGTAGAAAAAAATGTACACAGACTCATAATCCATATATAAATAGACCAAAGGAAACAACTCGCATCCCCGATCAAAATCGATCAAGAGCAGGGATGGATACTAAGAGAAGCATTCCCCCATACATGGAATACTATCTTATGATAATTTTTTGAAAAAAAGAAAAAAAAAAAAAAAAAAGCCATAATTTTTAAATTCCAGTCCATAGTGGGGGCCTCCGATCCAGAAGGCAATAAAAAATAACTTTCACAGCATGGCGCAAAAACTATTCATAGATTTTTAAAACAAATATCATGGGCACACAGGAATCCTTCTCTTAGAATTTCATCCTCTACTTCATTTTGGCTAATCCCTAGTGAGGTTCTACGCGTTCTGTAAAAACACCTCAGTTACATCTGGACGCCATTTGGCATTATTGACGAAGAAAGTTATTAGCATTTTAAAGATGTAGTCAGTGGACAACATTTTTCTTAGAAATTTATATTTATTTATTTCAATTTGTCCTCGGATTGAAATAAAACCAGGTGATGGGGGGGGGGGGTGGGGGGGGGGGGGGGCGACAGAAAGCCGGCACTTTCTTTGAGGACATAGCGGTGCCGGGCAACAGACCAACCCGCGCCGAATCCTTGTGTCAATCAAGCCGTTGCTAAGACATGACGTCAACCAAATCTTCATTGATTTCTAACCCGGGGGAAACTTTTTATTTCAAGACTCGCAGGCGTAGAGCTGTACGCGTTATCGCCTGCAAAACACAGCGTTGGCGGATTGTTGCCCTGATCTTCACGCCGCCGGAACTATCGGCAGCGTGAAAATAACAAGCGAAAAATCCTGTTCTGAGACTGCATTTACATGCTACAGCGAGCAGGATCCAGCGAGTAGGATCCTAGGCGAGAGGTCTTTCGGAGGATTCCGGTCAGTAGTGCTATACTAGGAAACGGGAAGCGAAGTCGGATGAAAATGTTTATCGTACTACACGAGGCGAAGCGAAATCAGACAACAACGAAAAAAACGTTCTCGTTTTCTAGCGCAAACAACCAAGGACACAACAAAAACACATTTTTAGTGTATCATGCATACTAATTTTAGGTGTGAATGTGCCTG